>JBBMJZ010295782.1:0-35690 GCA_037833815.1 Zingiber zerumbet
TTATATCAGTAAATATATGCCAATTGCATGTACTTAAAATTTTCAAAATATATTGGAAGTGAGAAAAGATGCTACAATTTAATGTTTAAAATATTTTGGGAACTTAAATGAATGGTAATTATACTTCTTGATCATAGTTTTTATACTATTATCATTATCATCAAGGCCCCTATGTGTCCCAACTATTTGAGTCAGCTATACTTCTTGATCATGGTGACTTGTATTAAATAAAGCATATAATTATATGAAATGTGAAAATAAAACAGTAAATAATTTAAGATCCATGCTATGTTATGCTTCCCTCTAGTGTTGTGGCATTGCTGCAATAAAGAAGTAGGTCTCTATCTCACTTAAAATGAAAACCGGAGGACTGCAAGTTATTGTATCCCTTTCCTCTTGAAAAAGTTCTTTAAAAAATGAAAAAAAAAAAGAGAGAGAGGAGCCTGTAAACAACAATAAAGTCTTGTGGTTAATTATTCTTTGCTCATTGTCATCCAGGATTGAAGATCTTGAATGGCCTACACTATCTTGGTCATTTTAAGAAACATTATGCACAGAAATTTCCTTGGATCAAAAGGTTTTCATTTGAGGACTTAGTTAATGAGTTTTTCTCAGTGGTCACATAGAAGCTCCATATAACACCTCTAAGATCGTGAAAGTTCACATACACTGAACTTGGCGTACATATTTTTTGACTAACTTCATTTTAGTGCATGGCGACTGTATTAACTTCTACAACAAGCACCTATCCCGGCCTAACTAAGATATATGACCAGCATACTTAAGAAGATACAAGAACACATCACTATATCCAGCCAAAATACATATTTGATTCATTGCTCAGCAAATGGTCTGAAAAGACAAGCAACAAATCACAACTGATCTAAACATACAATGAACCAGATGCTTTAATCAAACAACTGAAGACTAGAACAGCTAAATATAATTTTCGTAAGCAATAAATAGTTAACTCTGGTAAAGAAGATGATATCGTTCACATCAAGCGGTTTATTATCGTCAGTCCCACAGTTAGATATAGCTAGGTAAATCACGAAGGATATTTTACTTTAGCATAGTGAACCTTTGTATAAGAGAGATCAGTCATCTAACGAGAAATATTATACTCATTAGAAATTGATTTTAAAATTTATTGGAATAAATACTTGTACAAGTGTCAGGAATGCTAGAGGGTCTATGCTAACACCGCATATTAATACATTTTTTGGTGGTGTCACCATAGCCTTAGTGTCACTAAAAGTATACTATAAGGACATTTATGTGTGTCCTTAAAGACCTTAATTCTAGTAGTGAGGTGTAGTCGACTCTCTATTGGTTCCATAGCTTAAGCCCAATAAATCAGAAATTTGTAGTCATCGAACTAGAGTTATACCAAGAAAAATTATTTGATCCCCAAACTAAATAGGTGTATAATTAAATCAAACCAATTCTTTTAAGTATTAAAAAAAAATGGACATAACTCCACTGCCACAGCCATGCCGCTGCCACCCCTCCCCATCCCTCCTCTCTTTATTGTTTCTTAATAATACAATTAAATCGTCCCCAGGCATAGCACAGATGGGGGTACATAGTTCTGTGGCTGAAAGGTCCAGGAATCGATCCTCGGCGTGTCACTGCCTGGGGTTAACGTTTCCGCCATGCACTTTCCACCTGTGTATCTGCATTTACCTCCCTCTATATCCGTGGGACCGGCTCTAGGGGGGCCGTTGATGTGGCGGTTCCACATTTTTTAATAATACAATTAAATCCTCACATCGAAAAGATATAGAAAATACATTAAAAGAAATAAAGATATCTCCATACATTGGTATAAAACCTTTTAGATAGAACCTAAAAATAAAATCATGAGAACTCAAGCCTAAAATGAACAATATCATACCATTGTGGAGATATGTGGATTCTTTTGGACATATCAAATGGTATTAGAGTCGTGGTTGAGACCGGATGTCATGTGGAGTGACCTTAAACGAAGTTGAGGGGAGGTCCGAAGCATGTCAGGGCGATCGGATGCTTGCGGGGAGACCTGAATCAGGTTAAGAGTGACCGAATATTTGTGGGGAGATCCGAAACAGGTCAGGGTAATTGGATGCTTGCAAGAAAGCCTGGAGCATGTCAAAAGTGACCGGACACTTACGAAGAGGCATGAAGTAGGTCAGGATGATAGGATACTTGTGGTAGGTCCGGAGCCTGTCAAGAGTGACCAAATGCTTGCAGGGAGATCCGGAGTAGGTCAATAGTAACCAGATGATCACGGAGAAGTCCAAACTATGAGTTATGGTGACCCTTTGTTTGAGGGGAGAATTGTTAGAAATACATTCAAAGTCCTACATTAGAAAGACATGAAAAAGATCGTGAGTTTAAAAGGGATGAAGACATCTCTTAGTATGAGACATGTTTGGTATAGCTCAAAAATAAAATTATGAGGGTTCAAGCCTAAAGTGGACAATATTATATCATTATAGAGATATGTGGATTCTTTTGGACACGTCAACTTTGCTACCTTTCTAACCCTAGGTGATGCCTTTTCCGGCTAACAACCTCTAATACCTCCTTTTCTCTTCTCCCTTGCTTCCTGTTGTGCTTCTCTATTGTCCCTGCTTCTTGATAGCATCGTCAGAACTCGTCGGAGCTCACCAGAGCTTGCCGGAGCCTCTAGGAGAAAGGGGAAAACCAACCTAGCTGTTGTCCTCTCCCAACAACAAGAGGAGCAACCTTTTTTGTTGTTGACTTGTTATTGTCGTTGTTGTTATTGTTATTGTTGTTGTTGTTATTTTTCCAACCAATCACATTTGTCAGAGCTCCGCTAGAGCTAGTTGTGGCCATGCCGAGCTTTAAAGAGAGAAACATCCTCCATTTCTGTTTTCTTTTATTTTTAACACTCTTCTTCTTCAACAGCAGGACCCTAGTTGTCGTCTTTCTTTTTCTAGTGAATACCAACTCTTGTTTTCCTTGCTTCTTGGCAGCTACTGTCGAATCTTGTAGGAGTTGCCAACGAAGAGAGGAAAAGAACCCTAGTTGTTACCCTCTCTCAACAACGGGAGAGACACATTGTTGGTTGTTGCTCTTTTTTCTAGCGGCCACAGCAACTTTAGAAGGTATGCTTTATGTTAATTGATTTGTAGTTAGGAAGGCTATCTAAATCGGAAAGGAGGTAGAATGTTAAATCTTAAGAGATAGCAAGATTAAAATAATTCATCGATTCCGAACTCTAGAAAATGTTTAGATTTTAAGTCATTATTCTTATTGGATAGTATTATGATTATTTAATATATTTTTTGTATTATGTTTGTAGATACCAAAATGAGCGGAGCACAATAACCTTTCACTTAAAGTTTTTATTGTACATAATGTGGGTACATCTATCCTTTCACTATCAAATAATTATCCTTGTCTATAAATAAATAGAGAAATTGATTATATGTATATGCTTGTATAACTATTTTAAAAAAGGAACTCAAATGATATTTAAAATAATGAAATGAGAGTTTAAAATAATTACATTGTTGGAGAGTAAATAATTGATGTTATTTCATGTTCACATGGTTTCATATGAGGATTAAGATGGGAAAAGTTGTTTTAAAAATTAAACAAATTAAATTACTCTTATGTTGATATCTATATTTTTGATTTGCTTAACCTTCGATCTTTGATATTCTATCTGTTGATACTGGTAGTTTTCTTATTTATAATTTTTACCTATAAAACCTATGAGGATACTTGAATGAATTAATATATTTGATATGAAAAGTTGACTTGGGTTGGTCATTTAGACTAACCAATAAGATATGAACTTAGAATGAAATAATGATGATAAAAAAAAATTAAAGTGAAATAATAAAGATGGTAAAACGAAATCATAAAAGTGAAATATTCAAGTCTAGTCTTATATCAAAGTACCTGATTATACACTTGAGTTGTGGTAGCGTGATGTAGTGCTCGACCAGTACTTATTTATGTGATGGCGCTTTATTGTTGTAGTCCACCGATGAGAGTGCTTAGCCCGTATGTTAGAAAATATTATTACATTAATGATATTAACTCCAATTATCCACTTTTAGTTAATTTAAATCATTGTTGATATTTGTTAATACTTATATGCTTATGACACTTAACGATACTGATACTATACCATGGATGATCTGTATAACTGTTGATTAAATAAAAAATATTAAGAATTATTCTTAATTGATAATTACATATTAAGATAAATTCTAATTCCAACGTACAAGTGTTAGTGATCATAAATATTCATTTATGTATAATTTGAAAGTGTAAACAAGAATTAAAAGTTGTAATAATAAATTGGGCCTCCTAAACTTTCTTTTTTTAAAAAAATTAAATTTATGCACATTACCATTTAGTTATTTGACTTACTGTGTACTTTCTTTGTTCTCTAGTTTTACATACACATGAATCAAAACTTTTTGATATTATAATTGATTTCGCCTTAAATAGAGTTGTTTATTCTTGATTTGTTTTAATTTTTTCTCGTTGTATTTACATTTTATTTTATATGAATCGTTTTGTAGTCCATGAAACATATGAGATATAACGAATTTTATGATTATTCTATTTAGATGATTTTTAGGTTCTCTTTTATTAATTGTCATATGTTCAGTTGTCTGAGAATCACACCCTGATAAATTGAGCTGACACACAATCATTTAGAAAAATTCAAGTGAACCTGTAAAATGGCAGCGAAGAGTTAAGAAGGATGGAGCAAACAAAGGGAATAATTAGCCAGATCGATTCTCGGTTTGAAGAGTTAACCCTCTGGAAAGGCAGCGAATATTTAATTTTATATAAATCATGCTTCACTATCATTGTTTTTACAAACCAATTTATATTTTTAAATAATAAAAAAAACTTAATTTCTTTTGAAATCATTAAAGAGTCAATAACATTTTAATTTTACACATTAAAAAAATTCACAGATCAACATTTAGAATATATATAAACAATCATAAATCAACTTGCATAATGTTTTATAATTGATTTGTTGTTTTATAATCAGAGGAAAGACATAAATCCTGGTAAAATGTGGATCGTAAGGCAATATAAATTCCTGCATTAATAAGACGAACCTTTTTATTGTTATACATCTCAATTACAAGCCTGTGGCTGCATACCAGCATTCAACCAGTAAAATAAATGCTTTTTCTACAACATAACTTACACTAATTGAAATGACAGATACAAGAGCATACTACAAATAATCTTGGCTCCAAAAGAATCCGGTTCGCCTGGCCAGTCACTGCTCAAGTAGTAGTTCAGGCTTCTACCTTCACTGCAGCATCCGAAGCATCGTTGTTGTTCTGCTGGGCCCAAAGCTGCGCGTATCTTCCCGCCCTTGACAGCAAAACATCGTGCGGTCCTTGTTCCGCCACTTTGCCATTTTCGAGAACGATGATCTGAATTGCAAATGTAAATGGTAACAAGGAAACATACACTTAATAGTCTTACGGATGATAGATCAAAGTACTCAGACAAGTGCGTACCTCATTGCATTGCATAGCAGTTGTTAGTCGATGAGCAATGAAGATTGATGTGCGATTATTTGATAGATTCTTTAGTGCACTCAATATTTCAGCTTCAGTAGTGCTATCAAGGGAACTTGTAGCTTCGTCACACAATCTAGAATCACAACATAATTAGTGAGGTAATCACATAATTAAATAACGCATAATTCACTGATATAGCAAGTGTTTGGCGATTTTAGTCTTAGCAATAGATACTAGCTATGGAGGTGAGCTCTTTCTTGTATAACTAAACGAAAGTGAAATGAAAAATGATGATAATTTGGCGCATTAGCTTCCAGAGAATTCATTAAACTCTATATAATAGAAACTCATCTACTAGTTTCCATCCCTTTTGTGTTCTTCAAAGTCAATGTTGTCCTAGTTCTATCCGTTACTGGAACAGCCGAACCGGCATGGTTAGGTACTCTGTACTTGGTTCACTGCTGCAAGATACATTTTGGCTCTACATATGCATTTAATGATGTGCCTCATAAGATGTTAAGCCAACAAACATGAAAAATGTATATTTTCTCCGTCTTGATGAAAGGTGACGGGAATGTGTCAAGGTATGTTAACTACATGCTAACAATGAAAACCAAATTACTATAAAGGGGCAGCCTTCACGGTTCTTTTCCATCAAGGCACCTTTCATAGACATTAGATCTCAAAGGAGATTTGGGGGAAATTGTGTTGATCTATCAATGGCTGAGATCCATTCAGCTATGACCAATGGCTGTGAAAGAGGCCTAATCCCACACCATGAAGGCCCCCTCGTACTTTTATTCCTAATAATGGGTATATTAAAACTTTGTACAAATTAATTTGAAATGCATATGGCAGTGATCATCCATTTGCAATGCAAATTAATTGGGGTTTGACATATATCTATTGGCCTTAACAAGAAAAAGGAGTCCATTTGAATTGTCAATAAGTTAGATATAAGAGAAGTAAATAGCAAAAAATTATAATTCTAAAATAGACATTGCTTCAGACAGAACTACTTTCAAGAAAAAGTAGAAAAGATGAAAATAAAATTAATAAACCTACAGAATTGAAGGCGCCTTCAAGAATGCACGGGCAAGTGATACCCTCTGCTTTTCCCCACCACTCAACTGTGATTGGAATGAGAGTCACTAGGTCAAATGTTAAATATTAAGAAAAACATAAACACTTAAGTATTCCTGTAATCTATTCAATTGAAAGTCAACAGGTGAGGGCATGATGCCTAGGAGTCGTTGATTATGTATATACAAAAGCTACAGGAAAGCAGAACCTACAGATGGTATTTTAGTCATTCATGGATTGCAAGAGCAAGTGATTACTCATAATTAAGATAATTGATAAGGTTGCAACAAGAAATTAAAACAGCAATGAGAAGAAGTATCCTTTGAAACTCTTGCTTATATCATGTCATGTTTACAGTTTAACGCCCAGTGCATAATAACCAAGTAATTTACTGGATAAGGTAGTGAGTAAAGACAAAAAAAAACTCTACTTTCTAGCAGAAATCATCTTGTTTATTCACAGTTGAACAAATCAACTATTTAAAACATAGAACTCTGATTTCTCACCTTTAAGCCTCGCTCTCCAACAACGGTTGAATACTTCTCAGGAAAATTCAAGATTGTCTCGTGAATTGCGGCACGCCGAGCAGCATCATAAACCTGAAAGAACAAGGGATGAATCTCTAGTATTTCCACTTTGATGGTAGTTACTTGCGTAGTCAACAAGAACCAACCTCCTCCTCTGTTGCAGACAACCGACCATAATGTATATTGTGAAATATAGTATCATTGAATAGTACCTGAAAAGATGAAATCTGAGTACCTAGACTTCACTCTTTAAACAATTCTGATTGTGAACACTTAGCAGCATTATCATGATACACTAACCTACCTAAGGAAGAACTAGAAGCGCTTGTGAAAATTTGAAATTGCATAACAGTGGATTTTTATGTAATACAATGACCTGTATATATCTCATATCATTTGATTGGAATCTTTTCATAATTCTGAAACATTATGAAAGACAGTGTCTTCATATCAAGGGGCGTCTAAATTACTTCCATTTAATAGCAACGTTGAGGTAAGTGAGATCTTCACACTAAAACATATTATCTGACCTTATAATGACTAAATGGAAAAAAACTGACATATAACATGTTGCAAATTGTGTTAGAAAATTAGAATATGGCTGGATTAGTTGTTTATGATGCATGTGGCTCAAGGAATGGAATCAACAAGAAATAGAAAAATTAGAATAGACAAAGCATACACAAGGAATAAGTATTCATTAGTTAGTTCACAGAATGGAAAAGACATAGATTAATTCCTTTTTTGTCTGGTTGGTAGCAATACAAGGAATACACAAGTGATAATTTATTTGATTCGTCTAACTTGCATGACCAGCTCAAGAAGCCCAACAGGTCTAACTTGCCCACTCGATTTGACCAACCCACTCAACCCGACTACTCCCTCTCCCTTTTCCAGTCAGCCCACCTGACCCATTGAGCCAGTCCAAACTGGTTTTAGGGGCTTAGGGAAATAATACCTTGTCCTCAATGTTCCTCACTTCCCTTCCGTCCACCATGGGTACACTGCATACTTAATTCCCCAAATTGAGGATTTTATTCCACTTCCCCTCCTACCTTTCACTTCCTTTCCCTTACTAGTAAGTGTTAAAAAAAAAAACTACACACTACTAGCACTGATATAGCATATGCAAAGCTATCCTGATGATTAGATGCAGCTATGAGATATAGCAAAATAAGTTTAAAAAAAACAAAAAATACAATGCATAAGGACAGGCATGCATTAGCTTAAACTTTAAAGTGGACCAATGATATGAAACAAAGTAAGATAGCAGTTTGACCGATGACATATTACAGCCATATAGCAAACCTGGAACGAGGAACAGCAAGCAAGCAATTTAAACCATTGATTTTTATCTCAGTCCAATATGGCATATCAGTCTAGTATAGAAGCGATATACTAAGCAATATATCAATTGAGAAATTTCCCAATATCAGTGAATAATATTCTCAAAACTTAAAGAAAATGGTATTGATTATGAATCTATGGATCCATATTTTTTACATAATTTTAAAGTCATATTCGAATACATGTTTTTACAGCTAGAAAAATGACTACGTTTAATTCACAAGACAAACAATGAAACAGGAGAAATATTACGTGATAACACTTACTGTGTCTTGTGGCACTACACCTATGCACTCACGAAGACTTTTTAACGTGACTTCTCGTATGTCTTGACCATCTACAAATATCTGTAAATGTTTTATTGAGGTTAAATAACTGACAGACACAATAAAAATTACAAACACCCCATGATACTTGGTATACACGGTTGCAAATTTAGTCCACAATGGTCTATTTCAACTACAAGGCACAAACAACAATCTTTACAAATGTATTTAAGAATACTTAAAATTGTCCGCAAATCAACACTTTATGATCACAATATAATCATAGTTAATGGAATTTAGAAGTTAATCAATCTCAAGATTTTTTGTATAGGCCATTTCACTAAATAATTAAGGTTATGTCCTGGGGTTGTAAAAGTGTCCTTCCATATCACAAAATGATTGATTAGCACATGCAAGGCAACTGAGAGTTGGAGAAAGCAAATAAGAGGAATGTCCATGCTAAAGACAACTATAATAAACAAAAATGATGAGATACGGATTTACAAGGACTACGAGACCAACTCATCCTACCACAAATTAGACATGCATTTTCTGGAGCTTAGAAGTAATGCTTCTATAATTATCCATGAAAGTTGGTACACTATTTAAGTAATCACATTCAATAATGTTTGGCGCCCACTAACCATGCTTACAATGCAATTCTCCCTGAACATACAAAATTACAACTGACAAGGAAAACTATGATAAAGAGAAAAGGACAAATATAGAGAAAGAAGGATAAGAAGTCTTACTGATCCAGAATCTGAGTCAAAAAACCTGTATAGCATTCTGAGTATTGTGGATTTACCTGCACAAGCATCGTAACAAATAAATAGTCAAAATTTTGAAACAAAGTTATTGACCAGACAAACTCTAAGAATGCTTAATAAATTTGCTAGAGCTTTTAGAATTTTATGTGATTTCATGTAAGAAAATGCTAGCAACACTTACAGTATTGGACTATTAGGAAACAACATGTATAAAATATTAATATAGTAAATATGAAAAGTGCAAAAAATTGGATGGATGGAGTTAGTGGAGTAAAATAAAAAAATATTAATATTTAAGAGCAACTTGAAGTAGCTTTGTTAGATCATAAAATAAGACAAAAAGAAAAAGATTGGGATGATATGAATATATATTCTAAGGCAATTTATAGGTTCAATAGTTCAAAGAGTTGAATCAATTAGAAGGGTGAAAAAAGATGTGAAAAAAACTTTGGTTAACAGAATATACAATGATTCGACTGATTTAAATATGATATTGGACTCAGTTAAGAGTTAAGATCCATACCAACCTTAAATAGTTGAGACAAATACAACATGATGGGAGCGTTGACATAACATGCTTCTCTTACTCCTAACCAAAAAGATTTGATTGCAATAGTTGTTTTTCAAATGCAAGAATAAAAATTGGAGGAAATTGACAGAGAATGTATCAGTATGCAGATACTTTGCTTGAGAGTGTGGGAGAGACGTGCTTGGGAGAAGACGTCATGATGTCTTCTATAACATAAGGGAGTAAAATAGAAAATCATAATGAATTAGCTAGGTTCTCTTACCTATAGATCATCCTAGAAGATTTTTCCAAACCGGAATGATACACCCCTATCCTTCACCACCGCCTAGGCTAGATTTTGTATTTGTAGGATAGTATTGGAGGCCTTTGGAATCTCAGGTTTCACTATTTCAATTGACATGTGGTTCATAAAATCAAATAGAAATTAGGTAACCCAATTATGTGCCAAACTAGCAGTGCCAAAAAAATCACTCCAACTGTAAAACATTGAATTGATTAATTTTATACTCAAGAATGTGCAAAATTGCCATGCCCCAACAAAATCACTTGCTAATGTGCTGGCTAGCTCAATTGGCAAGGACCTTTGTAGTTTTGAAACCTGAGATCAAAGCCAACAAGTTCAAAGCCATGACCCTAAACCCTTCATATATAGACTATATAATACTATTAACTGACACAAGCCAATTAGATGGTTCTGCCTCCAATATGAACGTTAAAAATGGGATAAGGGAGTAAAACAACAGTTATAATTAATTGGAGGGAGAGAGGAAGGGTAGCCGGTGGGTGGGTGGGTGGGGAGGGTTAACTCAATTGATTTCTTTCCTCTTAAATAATAGTTCAACACAAGGTGAGGTAAATTGTGACTAATTAGTTAAAGCATGGAAACATTCTACAAAGTAAAGGTACAGGAGCTAGGACAATTATTTTCACAGCTTAAATTTTAATTTGTCTGCCAGCATTTCGTTCATTTCTAGTTTTCACATTGCAAACAGAAAAAATAAATTACATAAAGCTATGTATATTTAACAAACTCTTCTGCTTAACAAATATTTACATTCATAAGCCAATGTAACTTGTAAATTCAAAGCAGATTGGTGAAATTTACCGCTACCACTGGTACCAACGATAGCTGTGCTTGTTCCAGCAGGTACAACAAAGGATACTCCATCAAGAATCTTTCGATCTGACAGATAACTGAAACAAAAATGAAAGTAACAAAAAATGTCAATACAATACCAATAGAACTAAGATTAGCAGGATTACAGAAAGGAAAAATCTTCTGAAATCAGGAGTAACAATATTCATCATCTTATTATGCAATAAAATCCTATCTGTCTGGGTTTGCTAATCACCCCTTGGCTTGTCCAAGTTTCCAGTGTCATAGAATTATAACTTTAAAGATTAGGTTAAGAATATATGGCAATGCAAGCATCAACACATTGTATCTAACTATACATGCATGTTCAAGAGCATATTACTCATCATTATAAAGTTGTGTTTGTCCAGCCAATTTGAAATTAGCTACATGAAGCTTATTGACTGTACAACTCTATGCAAAATAATATTGTTCAAATTAATTAAATTATAAAATTATATTGATTAATGTTTTTTTACTCCCACCACCTCCTTACACCTTCCACTCTAAAAGATTCAACTCTTCCAACTATAAAATCCATTGATGTCTAAGAACATACTCATACCAACTCAATTTATTCTCTATCATTTTATAATCTATTAAAATCACGCCTATTTTTTCTTGAATATTAGCAATTTTTTAATATATTCTTTGTATTTTATTAGACAACCATCTTAGCATTCCCCAACTCGATCATATTAAACTTTTATACATGTTGGTTTTTAAAAGTTCAACTCTCTAATTCATAAAGTATGACTGATCATATCACATGCTTATAAAATTTCCCTTTCAATCGGAGAGGCATGACAATCACACAAAACTCTAAAAATACTTCTTACTTTGACCACTCATTCTTTATTCAATCAATTATATCTTCATCAATATTCCCTTGTTAAACAATAAACAATCAAACCAAGATACCTAAAGCTCTTTCAAAATTTCATGTTCATCTATCTTAAATATGACATTAACTTAGTAGTATCATTAGTAAATAATAAATCATATCTAATAGTAATGTAAGGTAAGACTGCATACAATAGACCCAATGTGCTCCGATCCTTCTTCAAGACCTTGCATTAGCAGGAGTTTTGTACATTACCCCTTTCTATCTAGTAGCATGGAAGCAATAAATAACAAAACTGCATTATAATAAATAATACAAAAATGTATTCTATAAAATTGAATAATATTATTACTACTTGATAAAATTAGTTTTTTATATAATATTTCATATTATAGGGCTTAGTGGACCTAAATCTACACTAATCTCTGTCAATTGATTCTATGAGATATAGACTAGACATTTGGTTTAGTGGATGGTTTAGCAAGGTTGGACTATCAATCTAGTGACAATCTCATGTGATGGTGAGATTGTTAAATTTAAGTTGAAATTCAAGAAGCATATATTGAAAAAGAGTCTCTTGCCTTTTTGTGTGTGCTTTTACTAGTATCAAGATGGATCTGCAATATAATTGCTAAATCCCTAAGTTTTCTTACTACACCTATTTTAGCGAATTTCCACCCAATCTCATCTATTTTGTCTCTTGATGTGGCAAATTTTCATCATTTCCATCTGTTTTCTAGTGGAATCTAGCTTTACTTATAGGTAGTGTCTTTGAATCTTGTCTTTTGAAACTTCTCCCACATTCTTTTTTGATAACTGATTCCTAAGTAAAGATCAGACCAAGCTTTTATGAATACCAATCCAACTTGGGTGATCAGATGGATCTTGATAACTATGCTTAAACCATTAGTTGCTAAAGTTTCTCTACAATTCTGCCTTCATGTTTGATAGAATTATACTTTGATAAATTAATAAATCTCATCTACAAATATCAGACCCTAAAGAAGTTCATCTTGAAGATGATTCCTCCCTCCCTAAGTTAAATTTCATGAGCATATTATTATAATAAATTAGACTCCCCAAATTAGCCAAATAGATGGAAATCATACATTCATACTACAAATCTAGTTTGTCGAATTTAATACAAATGGAAAGAATCAAGAAAGTGAGCAAAGAAACCAATTTAGTTGCAGAGGTTTGGACCCTATGAGACCTCTCCCCATCATATAACAATCGGATTCCTTTACATTTAGCAATAAAACTAATGAATCATAATTGGCCCATTACTTGGATATAATGACAATTATGTTTCACTATAGGTGCAAGCTTAACTTAAGCATGTTATTCATTATATGTAGGTAGGATTACTATTATGAACTACTTATTTTGTTCAAGCTGTTAAAATATTTGGAATATGATGCTACAAGTTAATAAGCGTTGAGAAATTTTTAATAGATTGCATGTGCACCCATATAGTGCATTGACACCATCTAGTCAGACCTGATCACGTGCACACAATATTTACTAATGCTTGAATGAATCAAACACAGAACTTTATATCATGTCAAGTTGATTGGATGACAGCTATTACAAAAAAATTCCAACCGTTCTTCGACAATCTTAACACTTATGTTGCATTAATTAATTGATTATTGTGTGTTTGTGAGTACAAGATTCATCAATGCCAGAATTTGTGACAATTTGGGAATTCAATATTAGCTACAAAGGAAGCCATTATGACCAGAAATTATTATACTGATAACATCTAGAAGAAGTAAAACAAATAAGGATTCTGAAGTTTTATTTGAATATATAACTTATTAACAGGTCAAACTTTACCCGAAGTGAACATTTTTGAATTCAATAGTTCCTCCTTTGAAATGTAAGGGTTTTGCGTTGGGTGCATCTTTAATTTCAGGTTCCTCCTGTAAGATTCATATACAAAGAGAGATCAATAACAAGAATTCAACCTGCATGACAAATGCAGGTTACTACATGATATTAGAATGAAAGAACATTCACTTCTGAGATATCAAGAATGCACTATCTCCTTAAGCCTAAAATTATGTATCTTTCATGGCACAAACATCATCCTATAATCCTAAGCACCACAGTAAATGTACAAAAACATGACCTTATATGCAAAATTGCTCCAGCTACCCAGGATATATATGCAGTCATTCTATAGCTATATTGCCGAACACACATAAGCAAACAAACTTGACCACTTTTCTCATTCATTCATCAATTATGTTCCCCAAGAATTGATGTAAAACATAGACCAAAGGAACAATTTGCATTCAGCCCATAAATTGTACTCTCAATAAAAGTAGAAAACTTATTTAGTCAACAACCAGTTACAAAGAAACCAGTAACTGAATTTCAAATGCGCACTTCAGATAAAAAGAAAATGTACCTCAAGCAACTGAAACATTGACTTCATGTCAATAAGACTCTGCCTTGTCTCTCGGTACACACTACCAAGGAAATTAAGAGGCAAAGAAAGCTGGAAGAGAAGCCCATTTACCATAACCTGAAAAGTAACAGAAAAAATCAAAATAAAATTTCTAAATTGAGAACACATGAAAGTGAAATGAATTATACAGTCATAGGAAGGAGTCTAAAATTCCAAATAAATAAATAAATGACTAAATACAAAAAACCAATTAGCTAATTATAAGAAATCAGAGGGCAATTTCTGACACGTATTTGTCTATTACAGCAAGTAGCAACCTTATTAAATAGAAGAGTATATTAAATTTAGAACTAAGTTAATGTTTTTGTTTGATATGTGAGGTAAAACTGACAGAAGAATTTGGTACAGTGGTAACAAAGAAACTAATTACCAGGTCACCAACAGTCATTGCACCACTCATAATCCCATACGAAGATAAGATCATTGCTGCTGATAAAGCTGTGCTAAATATGATATTTTGGCCAAAGTTCAAAAAAGCTAGGCTAGATTGTGTTTTCAATGCAGCATCCTCATATCCTGGAGAGCGCATATATCAAACAAATTAGCTTCAATATAAATCAAATTAAAAAGGTACAGAAGATTATAAATTAAAAGATTGTGAAAATTGAAGGATTAAGCTGTAGCGAAAAAACAAACTACAATGACAGGAAATACACCATTTTCAAATGTCAATCATGAACAAAACTTAAAGGAAAGCGTCAAGTGTTTTATTTGACTGTAAAATATCTCTAAAACTTAAAGAAAAATTCTACAAAATCATGATTAGACCTGCTATGTTATATGGAGCTGAACGGTGGGCTATAACTCGAGCACATGAGCAAAAGATGAGAGTTGCATAGATGAGAATGTTAAGATGGATGTGTGGACATACGAGGATAGGCAGAATAAGAAATGAAAGCATTAGAGAAAAAGTCGGAGTTACATATATTGAGGGAAAACTCCGAGAGACACGTTTAAGATGGTACGGGCATGTACTTAGACGACTAATAAATGCGATGTGAAACGATGACAAACACGCATATCAAACGAGGAACCAAAAAAAAAAGACTTAGTTAACAACAATAAAACAAGATAAAATTTATTTAAGTATAGATGATGATATATATTAGGAAATAAGGCTCAATGGCGTAAAAAATCTATATAGCCGACCTCACCTAATGGGATATAATCATGAACAAAATAACAGTTAATCCAGAAATTTGTATAACTGTAGAAGGATATTTTCCCTAACTGACAAAATTTCTACTGATTTGCATGCAAATCACATCGATATCAAAGACATTATACTTTGATTGCTTTTCAAAATGCACCATCTGATTAGCACAATTAGATTGACGAACTCGCCACCCTATAAAAAAACAAACAAAAACCATAATTCAAAATAGTTGTTAGTTGCAAATAATAAACCAACTACCAGGTTACATGATTGTTCCCACTTGTGCTCAAACAATTTGGAAGGAAAACCTTCATATTTCAGCTGACAGTAAGGAGTATCCTTCTCGTTGATGGTAAATTACATAAGCATGGTCAAAGATAAAATAATTTCACCGGATTCTAAAAGCAACTGGAAAACATACTCAAGGACACCATTCAGATATACGCTTGCAAATGCTTAAGCACAGACCCACAGTTTATGAGTACCTCCTCATGTTGGATACTCGTCAGATTTGTCATATACCACCAGAAACTAATGAATAGATGTACTGTATAAGTTGGTAAGGGACTGAACCAAAGAGAGGAGAGTAGGCCCTACATGAAGTTAAGAATAGCGGGCAATGGCAGAGGACAAATAATAATTAAAGAGAATGTGTAGAAGAAAAGAAAAGACAAGAAGAAAGAGAGTAGGGAGAAACATGAAATTAAGAGAAACAGATCAAAACACAAAGGAGAGAGGAGAGAAAATAAGAGGAAAAAAATACAGCTTCGACTTTGGCTCATCTGATCATGTTGGGTAGTTCATGTAGCAGAAAGCTAGTTAATAGACTCACATAAACTAGAACAGAACAGTCATCTGCATCACCATTCACCAACAACAATATGCAAATTTCTACTATTCAGAAAACATCATCTGTATCATTAGGAAAATAACAGTGAACTTGATGAATTAGTTTACCTTGCTAAGGTAGTAAGGTGCCTATTAAGCACCAGAAAGAGAATCAGAAACCACAATGAACGGTTTGAAAGCTTCAACTAAATTATGCCTTTCCACAGGTAAATCTTTTCACTCAATTTATCCACCAACATGGCCAATTGATTCAAATCATTAATAAAGTTTAAATACTAATAAAGGCAAAAATCAAATTGCCTTTGTATAAAAGTAGCCATTTATTTTAACTTGTCTAGAGGGCTTAATAATTACCATAATGGCTTATGTGTCTGATTCACGGACCACTAACCTATCGGTCTCAGTTACTATCCATACCACACATTCAATTTTTGTTAAAGAAAAAAAAAGTAAGCAAAGAAACAAACTACTGCAAAACGAAGAAAAATACTTTGCCAGGATATTCACATTCTCTGTCCCCATGCAAATTCCAACATTCTTAATCATATGAACAAATATGAATGAAATTGTACACACACAATTATTTTTAAAATGACAAGCCACAAATCCTAATTATAGAACCAAGAACAATGTATCCTCATCAATATGCTTTGTATAAAAATGAAGAATTAAGCTCACTCTTTAAATAAGTATCATATTTTGCCACTTCATATGGTTCATTGGTGAAATACTTGACAGTCTGTAAAGTAAAAAAAAAAAACATTTTAGTACCAAAAAAAGGATAACAGTAAATACATGAGCAAAAAAACAAACTAAAGGATTACCTCATAATTCAACAATGAGTCAATTGCTCGTGTACTTGCATCATTATCAGCTTTATTCATAGCTTGTCTAAACTTTGTTCGCCACTAAAGACAAAAAAAGAGTTTCATTCAAACAAAGAGTTAAAGTTTCTCCAAACGCGACAGTCGAGACAAATAGATTTAAATACAAAACAACATAACAGATTTCCATTGTGGGGGGTGGGGGGAGCAAAAGTGTCATATGTTGAAGCTGAATACCTGTGTCACAATCAGAGTAAAAGCAATGTATGCAGCCACAGAAACAGAAGTGATCCAAGCAAAGGTAGCTCCAAATTTGTACGCGAGAATACCAGACACCATCGCAATCTGGAAAGCCAATAAGCAGTCAAATTGTTTAGTCAACAAGCACAGGATGCTTAAGCAGAAAGTGCAGCTATAAAACTAGGCTTTTCTTAGCAGTTTGATTATTTAAGACAATAAAAATCAGCTAAGACAAAGAGCAAAAACCTCAGAATCAAGCTTCCTTATATGACAAAATTATCATAATAAAATGAAATAGATCGAATCTAAACAACACCTAATTCATACCTCTAGTATCGTTGGTGCAACATTGAACACCATTGAAGACAGAATAAAGTTAATAGCACGGCTACCTCTATCAATTATACGACTCAAAGCGCCAGTTTGCCGACTGGAAAACAACATAAATTGTAAAAATAAAAAGATTAGCAGCCTAGCATTAACTTACAAACTTCAGAAGAAAAAGATTGTATTACTAAGTTTATTTATTTAGAAAACAAAAGAGTAAAGCCAAAGGGGTGTCTAATGAGAGTCCAATAATACCCTTAGGAAAAAAAGGAACACAATGGATTTCCAATAAGCCGATTCTTGACAAGGAATTAACTAGGGTTAAATCTACAAAGATTTTAGTAACTACAATGTAATTCTAAATTCAATAATGATCATTTCTACAAGGTCTTCAAAATTTATTTCATAATAAATGTAATAGC
The DNA here is from genome assembly GCA_037833815.1 of Zingiber zerumbet. Lineage (NCBI taxonomy): Eukaryota > Viridiplantae > Streptophyta > Magnoliopsida > Zingiberales > Zingiberaceae > Zingiber > Zingiber zerumbet. Next base: position 18,315 of record JBBMJZ010295782.1, read on the forward strand.
TAAATAGAGTAGAATTTTACATAATTAGAAACTTAGACAGATACTGACAGTTTCTTGATATTATTAATTCAAAAAACAATAACGTTTAAGTAAAAAATATATATTACAGATTATTTAAAATTAAATAAAATTATATTACTAATTATAAAGTTAATAACATATATATACTACACCATTTTATATTAATAGTCTGATTTAATTATATTAAGAATATGATCTAGTTACAATGATAATTTAATTTAATGAATAATGAGATTTAATTATATTAATATTTTAATAAAATTGATATTCGAAATTAATATATTATTGATAAAGAAAATCTGATATTATGGAAGGGAGACAGGAAATTAATTGATCAATTAAATTATTTACAATTATAACAGTAAATTTATTTAAGTATAGATAATGATATAATAAGGGATAGAGTCCAATGGTGTAAAAGGATCCATATAGCCGACCCACTTAGTTTGATAAAGTTTTGTTGTTGTTGTAGTAGTACAATTATAACAATAATCTAATTATTAATTATATGTATTGAGCTTATATTTAATGTTATAGTTGTTAACAAGTCAATATGTCCTAATAAATTATATTATGCTAATACCATTAGAAACCATATATTTATTAGTTAGAAATAGAATAATTTATGATCCAAATTCATTATAGGCATTATAATTATTGACTAGTAAATTCTATTAATAATATTAATGTACTTCATATTAATTGCATATTTATTCTAATGCATTAAATGATTTTAGTTTATTTCTTCATTCATTTTAATCTTTTTTCCATAAATTTTATCATGCCAGTCTGATATTGTCAAAAATTTGACTGACCAACAAAATAACAGTTCCATGAACAATGGCTAGCAGATATCCCAAACCAAAATGCTGATATAATTCTGTGTTAGAAATTAATAAAACCTAATTTTTTGGTGATTAGAAGTACAGAAACATAGAACAGAAGCAATAATGCACAATGCATTTCTTAGAAATTTAATGGCTCATGCCCACGAATAGAATATATGTTAATATATGAGTACAAATTTGAAATTCAGACAATGAACCAGTAGATAATTTACAAGGTGTACATGTGTCATACCCCACTTTGATAAGAGATCCGACATATTTAATTGTCACCCAAAATTCTTAAGCCCAAGTCAATAATTCCTATCTTATTTAACTACAACTCTTCTATTAGACCACAACTCAAAATATGAGAGTAAATTGGGGGTTAATATTCCACACTGAGGCTTGGCATTCACGTCAAGACCAAAATTCTCAACTTAGAGCTAAGAATCTATCCTAATCAGAAGCATGTGATACCCAATGTTGGCTACACCATAACATAGGCAATCTTAGGATTAGGACCACCCTAATACCAATTAGTACAACCCGCTTAGATGAGAGAACTGACCTATTAATTTGTCAGACACAATCATCGCCCAAAACTATTAATCACAAGTTAATAGTAGCTACCTTATCTAAGCTAAAGTTACTGTATTAGACAACATTTCAGTATGAGGGATTAAATTAGGGTGTCAGAGCATGAATGATGGAACTCAACTTGCTGTATCTTGATTGAAATGTAGAAGCAAATTAAGCTAAGGACAGAAATGTCAGGTGTTAATTATTTTTTTTCTAGATAAACAATAATTCTGGTTGTGAACAGTACTTAAGATGATAGCGAAGATCAAGCTCGTGCAAATGTGAAAATACCTGAAAAAAAGAAGTAAAAACAATTTGAACAAATTAAGAAGGCTAACCGAATTTAAAACCAGAAATAAAAAGACTGAACGTGAAAAAAGGATGACAAATTGCAGTCAATTATCAAATTTAATGCATTTCTAACAGCTACAAACAAGATATTTTAGAAAATTACAGCATAAAGATCTCAAGAATGTGGCAGTGTATCATTAAAATTAATAGTGAGCCAATGTTACTAACAGAATCTACTCTGGCTAGTAAATAATCACTCTTCTGTAAATGTTATCCCAGTGTTTGTTTACCTCTTTTCTTATTTTGTGTTCCTTTGTTTTTTCATCTTTTTAGGGTCTTTTTTTTACCTTTCTTATAGCAAAGCCACTCATATTAAACCAGGCCAAGAACATGTTATAAGGAACAAGCGGTCAAACTAGAAGTTATAAACCAGAATGCTTCAACGCCTTTTTGTCTTACCAGACAAAAGTCAAAATCAATCATCATTTAATCTTTTATTTAAACCTTCATGGGTTGATTAATGAAGACAATAAATAATTCTGATAATGTCAGAACAAAACTGCCTCCTTTTGCAGAATGAGTGCTTGAACAACTAGAGAGATTAAGCAAGTATATTTGTTGCTCCAACAGTTTCAGTTATTGTCTTCCCATCTTTTCTCATATTTTTTCTATTAGTTCTTGTGTAGCCATACATAGTCATGCCACTAGTAGCCACAACATATGACCAACCAAAACTATCCATGCCAATGGAATTTGATCTGCAAATAGTCTGCAGAGATGTCTTAATATTAAATGATGCTTAACTTTTTTGTTAAGAACTGTGAAGGACTGTTTTTCATTAAATATGGCACAAGTACTTACATTACAGAAAATGATGCCTCTCAAATCAAAGATGCAGTGTGAGTTTGCCATCATCCACAGTAATGTGCTGCAAGTAAGGAGTCTTACAGACATGTTTAGGGTACCTAGTATATATTACCGTCTCAATGTTGGATAAAGATATGGCAAACAGACACATTGTTTGACAAATCATTGACTTTTTCACCTTTATCAAGTGTAGATTTTCAAATAAACACTTAAGACATATTGATATGCAGCATAGATAAACTGCTAAATTTGGCAATTTGATACTAATATTTGTACAACTCACAATTATATATGGATCAAAATCAAAATGACAACATGGTGGCACAAAGTTGTTCTATTCATAGTGGCATATTCACTTTTTCTGGTACTCATGCAATAATGATAGAGCATGAGATTGTATATTTGGACATGTTATTTAGAATTTATTTCTGTATAGTTTACAGAGAAAATTCCATGAAAGAACTATGATGCAACTTGGACGATGTTCAAGCCTGGGGATGACCCAGACCACTCTGAAATACCAACTTAGATTGCCCACCCATTTACCTGCATCATCACAAGTGAAGAATCTGAATACAAACCAGCAACATAGAATAAGTAATCTCAATATTCCCCTTCTATATCGCAATTTTTTAAAGGTCAGGACAAAGTTAAGGGCTGAAAGTAGGCCGATACGAATCAAAATCACTAGCTCAAGAGGGATAATAATTTAGATGATGGTACAACCAGTACTTAAAAGCCTAAACCCTGAAATAAGACAGGTTCTGATATCTGCCCAAATCAGCAAACTATGTTCTTTTCAACACATTCTTTAACTAAGATAATTGACTATGATAGCATGTTAAGGTTCAAGAACAAAACAATTCATACCAACATACCTAGTTAGTCAAGTGGAGACTCCTATTTCCTTAAACAGGCCAAGGCACACACAAGCTGGCAAATCTCAACAGATTGAAATGATGGCTATTTTTGGTACAAATAATTAGAATTAGTCATGCTTTATTTTACTCTCATATGCAGAGGTGTGGGCCAATATAGAGTCTAGAGAATTAATGAGTAAAATACTGTTAACCTGGGTTTGAGCATTTCAGACCAATAACTGAACCTAACAAATCAATGGGTAATGGAGAAGTTTTCTTATTTCGGCGGGTTGTGACATTTTGGTAACTAACCTAATCTTAGGAATACTGAGGTTTCCGGAAAGTGCTCTCTCCTTGATGACAGAAATCCATAATTGTAGTTCACATGTCACTGACTACGAATGATTCCGAGTGAGTTGGATTTTGGGTCTTGACTACCACACCCTAGTTTAGTCTCATATTGAGAATTGTGAACTAATATAGTAGATATACAAACTTAGATAAGTGAACTACCATTAAATTAATCGTAAGCATTTTGGACCAACGATTAAGCCTAACAAATGAACAGACATGTTCACTCATTGGGTGGGGTAGAAGACTATGGTAGCAGTGGCCCATTGCATAAGCCACCCTTACCATATGTATGATGCTAGGCAAAGAATACTCCATCTGATATCTAACAAGCAACACTGGCACACTTATTTTACCTTGCTATCTTTTCCAACAACTAACAAATGTGATTGAACTTTTGTTGTTCTGTGTTGGTTTGATATTGTTTTTTGAAACGAAAATGTCATCAATTACAATCCCATCATTCAAACCCACATGCACACAAATAGCCAATTACAAGTGATGGGGATTAATGCTTAAATTTGATGTGATGACAGCTTATTCAAAAAGCTTAAGCAAGTAGGGAGTGATGATTTTATCATGGTGTTAGAAAGCCCATGCTTGTACTATTTATGTGGCTCCCTGAATAGGTTTTGAAGGGTACCAGTGGCTACATATGACCACATATCATATCTGCAGTTTACATATGTTTGCAGAAAAGTTTTATTTGGTTCCTTGTCATTTTGTCTCCTATCATCAAATGTCAGTGGAAGAATTCTATAAATAATAATTTTTGGTGTTGAACAAATGCTAGGAGCTAACCCAACCTACAACCAAACAGCACTAGCACAGGGATAGTGTTGATCCTTCTGACCAACATATAAATAGCATTTGATGTAAGATATCACACGAGACCAAGATTTTCAACATTACAACACTATGATCTTGTAGGCATACATAATTATATCCAAGATTACGTCATAAAATATCATACATTGATAAATCCAAAATGATACTAAGGTTACCAAAACAAAAAAGAGGGAAAAAATGAATCACCTTTCTGGAAACAACACGGATAGTTCTCAGGGCTACCTTGGAAAATACAGCATTTCGCAACTCTGATTTAAACAAACCAAGAACAAATTTGATAATTAATATGATTGCATAATAAACAAACCAAGTGTCAGCACCATAAATGTACAAAATAAAGAAAAAAATGAAATAACAAAAAATTAATCACAAAAAAAAAATCAGAAAAAATGTTCCTAAAAGAATACCATTGCAAGCTGAGGCCCCAGTACGTGCTATTCCATATCCAAGTAGCACAGCAGCAGGACTGCCAAATAGAGCCAGAAGAGTGGCATTAGACTCAGTGAAAGATGCTAATGCACTAACAGATCCAGTTGCAGTAGAAAGCCAATCCACAGCAAGCTTGAACAAGAAAGGTACTTGAACATTGATCACCTAGTGTAAATTTCAAGAAGATAGGTCAGGCAAACTACATTATTTGAATCAAGCATACATCATGATTCTGCGATAATAAATTTAGCACAATTATTATAATTGATACAGGTAACACAATATTCAAAGTACATTTAATCTGTAGCATATATGATATTTTATATAGAATTTAATAATATTCTAAGACAGAAATTATCTTTTTTAGTATAAATTTTATTTTATTATAGCATGTAACAATAATAAATAAGGATATCATCTATAAGGGGAACATTTTTATAATATTAAAAATAATAAAATTAGCCATTTAAATAATACTATAGCTCTTAATAATAATTAGTAAATTACTATATATGTAAAAAAGATAGTAAATTAATTTATGCTTATAATATCATAAAACTTTAAATAAATTTTATTATTATTGAATTTATAAAGTCAAACAATAAAAAAAATATTTTAAATACTATAAATATTATAAAGAAATTTAATGACATTGCTTTACATATATATTAATTTACTAATAGTTATTAAATTCTAATAATATAATTAAGCAATAATTTTGTTAGTTTGTAAAATATCAGTAATACTGAATGTTTCTTCTCCTAACCATGTCGATTGCATATACAAACAACCAAATCATATGTTATACGCAAAGGGAAGGAAATGATACTACACTTGTACCACACCTATATTCCTATGCAAGGAAATTATGAATAATCTTTAGCTTGAGTACAAAGATACGCATAAAACAATTGGAAAATGATAATTGAAAGTGAAGCTTCAAACTTGTGGATTCTCACATAATCCATACCTTTGCACCAACCAGAAGTCCCAATGATAGAAGCACCCTGAGACGGAACTCAAGGTTATCTTTCAGCCATAAATACTTGGCAAGAGTACGAAGAATTTTCATGTCAGCAATTTGCTCATCTGCTGGATATTGTGCTGGTTTCTTAGTTCCAGATCCATTGACAGGCACTTTAGACACAATCTCATTAGCAGACGTGGACAATGAAGCATGCCCCTTATGCAAATATCTCTAGGAAGAGAGAGTATATAATATTCAATAACCATACAGTTGTCCTTTGAGTCATTCTTCAACTAAATAGACTTATAACTGACAAGTAAAGAGCAGGGTCAAGATTTCCGAAAAGCATCTCCTTTTAATTATGGCAATTAGAATAATTAAAAATTCAATTCAACAACACTATTAACCTGGATGCATAACAATGTATTCAACGAGCCCAGATCCTCGGTCATTGAAATTCATTTATAGAGCTATTTCTACACGGTTACTTGTTTGGACTGATTTAATACTAGAAACACTTCATTAGTGAATTAAAATATATTTTTATCTTCTTATTTTCATTAAGTTACCTGTCGTACGATTGGTAAATATATTCCAGCAGATGTGCATAATATTGAAATAAATTTATATAACAGTTAAACCTATTTCTTCTGGAAAAAAATAAAAACCTATACCTCTCAAGCGCTGGAATAGTCTAGAGAATAAGACAAGGCCAAAAGGAAGCATGAGAAACAATACCGAGTCTCTCCAAGGTCTGCTGCCAACAGACGGGGAAGTGTCTGACAAGAAGCACCTCCATTGACCAAAGCAACTGCCTTTCATGGCCGCATCAACTCTCCCAGCACCAACAAGCGGAAATCTAAAAGCACCTAGAGAATTTGAGCTCGTCGGAAATCCCAAATTCTTCTCGACTCGTTCGTCGCGAACACCGCCCCATCTTGTTGCAACGAGGGCACGGGCGGGGAGCAGGCAGCGCCCGAACTGACCGGCGCGCAACGCCCTGCCGCAGTGGAACAGCCTGGAGACCGTCCTCATGACCGCCGCAGCAGCCAGCAGCTCGGAGGTGGCGAATCCGAACGCCGAGCTTAGACAGTGAGGGAGCTACGATCCGAGGATGGAGGTGAAGCAAACCCTAGCACCGAGGAGGAAAGGAATAAGATAGAGAGGAGAAGGAAGGACGATTGATCGAGATGTCAGAGGATAGTTAACCCGAGCAACTTCCAAAACTAAAAGCTTTATTGTTCTTGACGATGGCCTAAAGAGGCGGCGCAATGGAAGATGTCCCTTCTATCGCTACCATTCGATTACAAACAAGGAAGTAGGAAGTCTTTTATTATTTCTTTTTTAAAATAAAAAAATAAAATAAATAATAGAGGATAGAAAATTTTGAGATAAAAAAAAATAAAAATATATATAATTTACTCACTACCTTTTAAAAAATAAATATTTAATTTTGTTAAGGAGAGAAAATTTTTTTTATTGTATTTATAAAAAAAATAGTTGTCAAGTATGGCTTTCCAAAATAATTAATTGATATCATGTTTTGTTCTTATTCCTTTATGTCTATGGCTCTTGGTAAAAACGATCAGCCACATTTTCTTATTTATTAAAAAAAATCCTAGTTTTAAAATTATTAAAAAACATATTAAAAATAGTGTTATTCTCTTCCTACCCCTCTCGTCAACCTCTTAAATCTCACACTATTTTTCAATGCATGGACTTGATATAGGAAAAATCTGGCTTACGCTGGGCCTGATATTAGATCATATCAGGTCCACGCTGAGCTTAATATTTTTCATATCATGTCCAACATGTATGATATGGGAAAATATTAGGTCCAATGTGGGCTTGATATGAAAATATCATGCTCAGATCAAGCGTGATATGGAAAATATCAGGCCCAGGCTGAGCGTGATATGGAAAATATCAAGCCCAGCTATATCAGGCCCAGACTAGGTCTGGTATGGAAAAATATCAGGCTTATCGTGGGTCTGATATGAGGAACATATCATACCTTCTTTGGAAAATATCAGGCCCAGACTGGGTGTAATATGGAAAATATCAAGCCCAGCCAATATTAAGCTCATAGTAGGTCTGGTATGGGAAAATATTAGACTTATTGTGGGCTTTATATGGGGAACATATCAAACCCTTTTTAATCATAGAGAGAGGGGATGCATTGAAAAACGGTGAGAGAAAGGAAATTTAGGAGGTTGGCAGGAAGGGTAAGAAGGGAATAATATTATTTTTGACACTCTTTTTTATAGTTTAAAATTAGAGTGGATAAATAAAAAACAGTACTCTTTTGGATAAATAAAAAACATGGCCACTCCTTTTAAGAAAAAACCATTATGTTTTTCATGAAAATTTACTCATACTCATTTTCCCACTCAAATAAACACACCACAGTCATTTGAATCTACTGGAATGATTTTGTGCAGCAACAGCAGAGACTTGAATATTCGGTTTCATTATATGGCAAAACAAAAGAGTGTAAATAAAATTAACAACGACAACAAACATATAATGATTTTTGAGTTTCATATATACTTTCAGATACTTGTAGTATGTGAACAGTGAAAGTGAAATGGTTCCAACTTAATCTAAAATAATTTAATTGTTACAAAGATTAACAATGCTTGACTAACACAGATGTACAGACTTTGTTCATAGTATAACTGAAAAATGGAATTGGTTACTGGGCGAGCAGGTGCTTGATCTGAAACTGCCATGAGGGGCAGGCTGACTCTTCGCCAGAGGCGGCGAGATCCCAGTGACTATGGGACTATCAGCTAAAGAAGAAGAATAAACACCTAAGAAAGCTTTTTGATACAGTGGCGGTATGTTCCAAGGAAGTGGCAATGGCATCGAAGACCAGTTTTTTTTGCAGATGATGAGTTGATAGTCACTCAGACGAGCAAATATTTACATCAGTCTGAAGAAGAAGAAAAGAAGGGTGTGCGTTAAAGTTGGTTTTATCGTTTGCCAGAATGTACATCTCTTCTCCGATTTTGTGAAGGAAGCATTGAAGGTAAGAGTTGCATACCACATTAAAGGGACACTTGTCTGATTTCCAAAAAGCATATGAACATAAAAAGCAATCCATCCAGCCATGGAAAAGACAGCGAAGATGTGAACCCAAAATAGAATAGAAGCTGCTTCCTTCCCGCAGCCTCTTAAACTAGCAACTGCACCTGTTTGCATAATTGGTAATATAATTTAAAAAAGAGAGAGAGAGAGATAAATCATTAGATGATAGGATCTAGAAAATGGAATATAAGGGAGCCTGGAACTTCAATTTAAAGCAATGTAGCTATTTCAAGGGATAGAAAAAGAAGAATGTGGAAGAGGGGATCAATATAATGCACACGAGAAAAGAAAGGATATTAGCAAAAAAAGGTTACACTAGATTTTCTTTGCATAGAGGGTTAAGTGGGACGGTAATGGTAAAAAAATTAATACCAGAAAGGACAGACGTGGGCATTGTGTGCTGCAGCAGCAGAACAAATTTGAACATTTTGTCACCCTTGGGGAAAAGACCAAGCTTGTCTGCAATGGTGATGATGCCGAGTCCTGTAGAAGGAACCAAAACCAATCTTCCGAATATGATAGCGGCGGTTGTTCGTAAACCCAGTCTTTTACTGCCTGCGCCAGGGCCTGGTATATAACAAGTGTCATTAAAACCAATAGCTTCTGACATTATGGATTTTCTACATCCAAGATGCAAATCCAATTATTAGTGTTTAGGTTAATTATTGCAGCAATCACTCTTAATATAGCTGTTCAACTTTTACCAGCAATATCCTATAAGCTTGGCCGCAAAATGTTAAAACAAATTTATTATTAGTACTCTTACCTACAGTTAAAGAAAATTGTTAGTCGAAAACATCTTTAGGAAAATTATATCGAGCATTTAAGAGTCACCTTTCAGATATCAAGACTATGTGTTAGTTGTTTACTAAGTAGGTAACTACAGAGTTGTATCTAATACCTTATGAGCAAGTCGTACACCATGTTTTGCTTTCTTATATAGTTATATGACTGCTTATAATGAAACTAAACCTTATTCCCACTTTTGGCATTATCCCATGGTTGAAGCTAATGAGAAACAACTAAATGCTAATACCCAATCAAATGCACTAAGCTTCTACATTCATAAATGCACTAGATTCTAACAACAAACATTTCTAAATATTTTCAGATGCTTATTTTTATGACTATGCAATTCAATATTCTTTAAAAAAGTACCCATCAAAAAAAGTCGTGGTTCTCCTCTGCATGAAAGTTCCATAACCTCCCGTGAACCCAGAGAATGAGATGCATGGTTATGATGCTACACGTCGAGGCTATGAGACAGAACAACACTTGAAATTTACCAAATTGCCATAGCAAAATAAGCTTATCAGTCTATCCATCCATTGAGTGTAAAAATTAATAACCTTGAAGAGCAATGAGTAGAATTGGAGAGCTTAAGAGATCCTCTTATTCCAGTATCAGATTCAAAATGAGTGGGTGGTTCGTTGGTGAGGAGTGAAGACTAGACGAAAGAATTGTCATTTGAATAGTGAAAATGAGGGGAAGAACTTTAGGCTAAGAAACATAGGATATCATATATATTTGTTTCATTAAGAAATCTATTTGAGAAATAGCAGATGACTTACCGTCCACAAGATTTCCACCCAAAGCAAGCAAAATACATGGGATCATCGCTTCTCTGCAGAGCAAAGTACATCAATATAAGCCACCTAATAGAGATTTTGTTCTTCCAATGCAACTACAAAAATAGAGGTCCTCAAATATCAACTATGCAAATAACTAAGTCATTAACCAGCCACCAGACAACAGCTTTAGGCTCATCTCATCAGTTCATTATAATTCAATTAACACAAAACGGATAGCCAATAAGTTAACTTAATTCTTCGACTCAAATTTACTAAAGAAAAACTGCAGTAGCAACTTGATATTTCCTAAACAGTTCAAATACTCATACTAACAAGCTTTACTGTCAGCTTGAGTATGGCTTCTATGTAGTATTATTATTCATAGAAATCATTCATGCTATTTTGACCATAACAAGGTAACTACATTTTTTTTTGTTTTAAGATTCTGTTTCCTGATCTGATTGGAACCGCAAAGTGTAACTAAATGGCAAAGTTCTTAAATTTAATTACAAGATAAAATTTGCAGATGAAAAGAGAACAGATCAATACCCAAGAATAAGACAACTGTCGGTGAAGAAGAATAGCGGGGCATCATCAGTCAGGATGAAGTTCTTCAAAAATGGTATAGTGCCAATGAGAATTGCCAGAGCCTGATGCAACATAAAACATGAGTCATACCTGATACCACATAAAACATGATTCATATAAAGTAATCATGTAAAATGATTGCTTCTATATAACACTTTAAAGACAAAATCATTTTTAAAAAGTATCATTCAATGAATGCAAATAACCACCACCAAAATTCGAAAGAATTCCATGTTTTTCCCCAAATGTCTGCCCCTCTTGCCAAGAGTTGTGATATGCTCAATGAAAAAATCTCAATGAAAAGCTCAAGGATAGACACATACATTCATGGCCCATCATTTCACTTTTTGTGGGCCCCATCACTTTATGTGTCTATCATTGAGCTTTTCATTGAGATTTTTTCATTGAGCAAATCATTTCTCTTTGTTAAACCATGATTTCTAGATTGAATTCATATAGATTCAGTTATGCGTTAAATTGTTGAGGTGAACCATGAAACTCTTATAGTGCAGTAGCCCTGAACTGACTTGAACTGATTTTATAATTTAAAGTATGCAAGACAATCTAGTTGAAGGTACTTCACTTTGAATCTCCTGCCAGCAGATTGATTACGTAATCATTTTTATAGATAAAGAGACTGCTTAATGTTAAAGCTTGTTTGCTACAATTCTGTGTTTCTGTCCTTAAGTGACTTTCCTTTTTTGCATGCTGTTTACTATAGACATCATTTGATGTGTCTCGAATCACTTTTTGTAATGACAGTTATTGTTTGAAAAGGATTATTTTTCAAATAATTGTCCTAAAATTATTTGTCTTTCTGCTTTCCATAAAATGTCACTAATGATAGATGTTTTGTAATAAGTTTTCTTTGATCTTTTCATATCCATTAGGTGAATTTCCCATGGACTGCCCTCTTCATGATAGCTTGTTGAGAGTGCATTACAAAGGAATGCTTCTTGATGAAGAAAAGACAGTGTTTTATGATACTAAAGTTGATAACTATGGCCAGCCTTTGGAGTTCAAATCTGGAGAAGGGCTTGTAAGCACTTTATTTCCACACAATGTGTACAAAGTTCTTAGGTTTCATCTTCATGACATTGATGCTGGATGCTAACTAGATTATTAACATTTTCTTTCATGTTTGTTTCATCATATTCTATTTATTATACAAAATGCTCCTTTGATCAAGTATCATTAGTAGAATCTTCTATGCTTTCAGATTACCCTGAATGAGTTTTGCTATTATTTCTAAATTACATGTTCAGATAGGTTTAGATTGACTGAATATCCACTTAACAAGTGCAGGTAAATAGGGGGTTTGTAGTTGAGAGGGGTAAAATATTGTATTGTTGTATTCAAAGAAAGAAATTGATTAAGACAATGGATGACAATGAAGACCAAAGTACAATATTTGTGTAGCAGCTTGAAGATGCAAGACTTTGAGTTGTTTTTAAAGAGTTGATAGTTGGACTTTAGTTCATGAAGATCTGTAAGAGAAATACAAATATATGTAAATTTCACATAGAGAACGCATAGAAAGAAATTTTTTTATTGAACTATAGAATGCAATTACATGAGAGATTCAAGCCCCTTTGTAAAATGGAATAAAGACTAATTTAATTTTTTCATAGTTTGTAATGCATAGTAAAATTTAATAATTGCTTGACAACTTTAGAACTTAAAATCATAATTAAAATTTTGACAAATGTTCAATATCTGGGACAACTCGATAGCATAAGCCTTAATACATATTTATCACAACGTGAAAGAGGCGGTATGAGTAGGTATGAATTTTTTTTTTTTTAAGAAAAATGCTCATGGCAGATGCAAGTGCATAAGCATGTATTTCATAGATACCTAGCACTGATATAAATCTCTTAAATGCAGTCAACAACCTCTCTCAATAGACTTCGAAGAGTGGGAAGGGGTAGGCAGAGGAATCAATTTATTGGTTGATGATTTTTAACCCATAGATGACTTTAGAAGGACAATTACTCATTATTTGATTTACAAAATTATTAGGAAAACTTGGCAATGGATAAGATGGAATTTCATTTTTTTTTTCTCACTATCGGAGACATCTAAGTTTTCTAAGCTTAGGTTGACTATCTCAGTTTCATTGTTGATTTGGGGATGAAATACTATTGAAAATTTTAGCTAAGTTCCAACTAGTTTCTATATATTTTTTTTCAAAAGCAAAAATTTAACATCCCTATGAGACACTATTGATATGTCTTGGAGATCAACTTGTTTATGTGAGATTCCTTATTTGTTTTCTATTGGCGATGGAATGGGCATTTTATCAAATTTGTCTTTGGCAACTTTACGTCTATTAGTTTAGGGCAATCCTAAACTAAAGTTTATATCCTTTTAATTTTCACAAGAATGTAATAGTTGCGTATATGTTTTACTTATTAGTTTTGGCCTTTAAGCATATACAACACAGAGATATAATCGAATAACGTCTTGTCTAAGGGATGACCAAAATGATCCATCTATGATAAGGATTATGGTCCTCTCTTTTTTAGAGCGTCTTGTGAGGCCATTTGTGTGTAATTCGTAAACTAAAAAAAATTTAGTTAGTGTCTGAGAGATACATAAGTGTGTATTAAACATATAGTTGTCCCTCTTGTGAAGTTAACTAACTTACAATGATTCTTATCTTGAATATCTTTAAAAATATCAATATTTTGAGTTACTACTATTATTCTAAATTATTGGCATCTCTTATTACTAATTAAGATAATCTTCAATTATCATCATTTAATCAATATCTATGAAGGTCTATAAATCAACTACCAATAAATCCACTAAGAGGTGAACCATTCCTTATGTGTTAGTCACTATTCCAAAGGCTAGTAGTCGTCCGTGATTTACCTCCTCCGTGTTGGTCAGATGGGATGGCGGGTGCGCTGGGGCGAGCGTATTCACCTTTTGCCACCACTAAGAGGTGAACCACCGAAGTCATTATTCTTACAACATAATGATTTTTCTCTATTTAACTTTAGATACTCTAGTATAAGATTAGATTAGAGTTTTCACTTTTTAGTATTTCTTTTTTGCATTGGGCATTTTTATTATTTTAATTTTTTTACCACAATTATTCTATTTTGCATTCACATCTTATCTATTACTTGTAAAACTGACTTGACTTTCTAGTATAAATTATGCTAATTTAATTATATATCATCTTAGGATTTATAGATAAGAGATCTATAATATAAAAATAGATCATCAAGTAGCATAATAGGTCATGCTTTAGAATATCCAATTTTTAGAACAACTCTTTACATGTTAATGCTCATATGAAACCCCCCACATGTGAATATGAAAGAATATCAATCTATTTAGCCCTCTAATGATTTAATATTTAAAACTCATTTCACTATTTTAATTATTATATTATATTATTGTTTATATATATATATATATAATCATTTTATTTATTTATATATGCACAAGAAAATGTTTACGAGTGCGAAGATAGATTTTACCCACTTTTGTGTATAGCCAAAAAGTCTAAGCATCAGCAAATCAATATGCTCTACTAAAACATGTCTACAAATACAAAATAATGATCAAGTCTTTATCCCATTAAATAAGGTCAACTATATAGATTTTCTTATGTCATTGGATTCGATCCCCTACTATATCTTAATTTATATTTTAAAAAAAGGGCAGCCAGGTGCACGAAGCTCCCGCCATGCGGGGTCCTGGGGAAGGATCCATTGTACGCAACCATACCCTGTTTTTTTGCAAGAGGCTATTTCCAGGATTTGAACCCGTGACCTTTTGGTCACAAAACAACAATTTTACCATTGTGCCAAGGCTCCCCTTCATATCTTAATTTATATTTAAATGAATTTTATCATGTTTTATCATTACCAATCAAATCTTCTTTATTCTCTCTTTTTCTCAATTAATGTACGTATTTGTCAGGGTCTCACATCACCTAACTCTATATCATGTTAAATGAATCTCTTGAAGTTTTCATTCAATAGGTGCAATTTTGATTTTCTCTATAGTGTTATCATTTCTTATTTTGTTCATTCTTGCATGTCTGCACATCTACTTTAACATCATTATCTATATGACTCTCATCTTTTGCTCTTGATTCATAACCCAACATTTAGTTTTATATATCACAGCAGGTCTTACTCATTTTGTAAAACTTCCTTTTAAACTTTTGATGTACCTTACAATTGCAGAAAGTATATAACACGCCCCTTTCCATTTTAACCATTTTGCTTGTATCTTATGTTAAATATCTCTATCAATCTCTCTATCCTTTTACAATAATGATTAATACTTAAAATTTTAAGTTACAAGTAGCTCGTCATATCCTATTTTAACAATTATCTTGCTACGTCTACTATTACTATATTTAAATTCCATATATTTGTCTTGACTGTAGTAAGTTTAAAAAATTTTCAATAAAAGTGTTTTCCGCCAAGATTTGAACTTAACATTTAATTCTTCATGTGTCTTGTCAAAGAAAAGGTTCCTGCAAACAACATTTACTATGGTAACATGCCTTATATGTGTCGAGTAAGTTCATCTATAACTAATGTAAAAAGATATGGACTTAGTTGATTTTTGATGTAATCCTATTTTTATGGAAAATAATTCAGTTAATCCACTTGGAGTCTTTTCTCTTCTCATTACATACTCATAGATCTCCTCAATTGTTTTAATATACGCTACGTTGACACCTTTCTGGTCATTTTGTCTTATCATTACATCCTTATACATTTCCTTTTTGACTCTTATCATAAACTCATCCTATATTAATGAACACCCTGTGTAAATCTCTTAACTTTTAGGATCACAAAAAATCTCATTTCTTCCTTGCTTATTAAAATGATCCACTTGCAATAAAATTATTATGAAAAAATATATATACAAGTTACAACCAATAACAATAACAACGAAGTTTTAATCTTACTAAGTCGGGTGAGCTATATGCATCCTCATACACCATTAGGCTCGATCCCCTATTATATTGTCATTTATATTAAATGAATTTTATCTTGTTTTATCATTGCTAATCAAATCTTCTTTGATCTCTCTCTTCCTCAATTAATGTGCGTATTTATCATGGTCTCACATCATTTAACTAGGATATTTATTGGTCGTCTAAGTACATGTCTATATCATCTTAAACACATCTCTTGAAATTTTCTTCAATAGACGCAATTCTGACTCTCTCTATTGTTCTCATATTTATCCTACCTTAACATGCTCGGCAACTCCCAACTTTTACTCATGTGCTCGATTCATAACCTAATATTCAGCGTCATATAACATAGTACGTACTTTATAATCACAAAGAACACTTGATATTCGCCTCCATTTCAATCATTTTATTTTATTTAGGTAAGATTTGTTGTTTTCCTCTCGCACTTTATCTATTGTCACGCTCTACAATAGCTAGACTTGTCGTAAAGCTAGCTTCTCTCACCATGTATGAATTGCAATAGTGTCTTAGCAACATAAAGACAAAAATTAACTAAACTAACTAAATTCATACCTCTGAAGAGACTCCACTAATGTTGTACGCAAATCTCAACAGATAAAGTTGGAGGTCAAAACTCCATAATGAGCATAAAATACAAAGTGGGTATAAGAGAGAAATCTATGATGTAAATAACATGTCTTATAAGAAAATCCAATGAAAAAGTAAATTGTCAAGGTTTCAACAATCTCTATCATAAATATTTCTTAAATCAGCTTTTAAAAAATTCATCATTGTTATTATTTCCTCTTTTGTTCTTTTACAAGTATTCATATTTAGTTTATCAAGGAATCCATATATAAACATATTTTATAAGGGCAATCGACTCGAAAATCTGCCAAGTAAAAGATCCATTATATGTAAGAATGAATGACTCGTAATTCATCAAACATAAAGAATGCATCATAAACATATAAGAATATATATAGGGTGAACAGTTCACAATCCATCTAAGATGTATCGTATATATATGGGATGAACGACTCGTAATACATCCGGTATGAAATATATCATATAAATATATATAAGATGAACAACCTGCAATGCATCCCATAAAGACGTGTGTATATAT
>JBBMJZ010295880.1:0-18044 GCA_037833815.1 Zingiber zerumbet
CAAGTGTTATTCATACACCCTCTAATGCTACGATCCTACAATATATTTTTCATTAATCAAGGATAATGATACAAGCTATATTTATATACATCATAAAGAGATAAAGATAAAGAGGACACATATGCATAAAATTATATAAAATATTTATGCACAATATATTCTAAGGTATCCTAATAAGTTCTTCATCTTCCCTGGAGTGGAGCGGTCTACGAACATAAAGTTTTCTTGGAATCTCAATGTTAGTTTTTACTCACTAAGCGCTTGTTTTTCTTGCTTGATATTAGTTTTTTGGAAGCATAATCACATTTTGTTCAGGGAGCAAAGAAATTAGGGTGCTTACAAGTATGAGGTTGATCTGTTTACTCTTTATGATCCCTACCTTTTTTATTTTGATGACTCCTTGGCTACGTTTACTCCAATTGATAACGATCTCCTTGCTTATCGAGCTTCTCAGAATGTGTCATTCCAAGGCCAAGTTTTCCTTCCCGATTCACAAGAATCATCCTTTTCCTTAGGGACCTCCGCCAATGGCGTCTCTTCCTCCTCCAATTCTACTCTCCCTTGATTTACCAATCTCTTTACGTCTTCACCCATCCAGCGCGCTACATTTTTGCCCTTCCTTAGCACATTCTTGTAACCATTGCGGAGGCACTCAAGGAAGGAGAGCATCTTGGCGTTGTCGAAGATGGCAACATCGTCAATGGCGAAGAAGGTGAGGTTGTCACGAAATAGGATAAAATTAGATCAAAGTTTTGTTTAGTTCCCTTACCCTTCCTTACACATCAAATCGAAGTATAAGAAAATATTCCATGGGGAATAAAGGTTAGAGGTTACCCTTCCCTACCTTTCCCTTTCTTAACTCACTCCCTCCCAAACAATAGTTAGAGTCCTTGATCCTCCTTTTGTAGCTAGGAATAGGAGAGGGTCCTCACATATTAGAATGGATAAGATCAAACAAAGCAAAAGAAAAAGAAAAACTTTTAGAAAATGATAAAGTAGAAAATTTGGCCAGTTTACAGTCACTATAATCAGAAATATCATATCTTTTTAAATGTCCTAATACTCCTATAGAAACTAAAAACTACAAACGAGATATTGAAACATGATCTAAATGAGAGTGTCATAAATAAAAATCAGAAAATGAATGACTCAAATGAAAATATGATAAATCCACACTTAAAGCTACAACTTCTGGTACTTTGAGTTGATCTAAAACATAGAGTCCTCCTTGTATATGGTCTGTCCCAATCAACCTCTGAGATTGCAAATCCTGAACATAACAATTAGATGAAGAAAAGGAGATTAAGTATCCAGACTCACATAATCAACTAATGGAAACAAGATTTAAAGTAAAATTCAGAATATAATAAACATTAGTAAGAGATAAACAAGATGTAATAATTGAACCAACACCTACTAATGATATAAGAGTGTCATTAGTAGTTACAATAGATATAGATGAACTAGGAGAAAAAAAATAAAAGATGATAAATTAAATGACATATGATGGGAGACACCAGAGTCCAAAATCCATAAGGATGAAGATATACTTGAAATACCAGACGATGACAAACCTATATGAGAGGAAGCTGACATGGCAGAGGGCTGTGAAGCAAGGAATTGTTAAAACTGTTCTAACATATACAGATCAGAATTCCATGAAGCATCTATACGACCAGACATGATGATAGAATGAATAATGCTCAGATAACCAAACTATAAGGATACACATATGTATGATCCACAAAAACTAGTGTTAGGATGACTTGTAGTCACACAAAGAATCTGAGGTAGAAAAGGATGTCGATATAGAAATCGGCAGCACAGAGCGTCGATACCAAAATCAGCAAAAAAGGATGTTGATATTGAAATCGGCAACACAGGGCGCTGGCATCAAAAATCAGCAAAAAAGAGCATCGGCGCCGAAATTGGCGGAAAAAATATCAGCGCCGAAATTGGCAGTATAAGACATTGACACCGAAAGTGGCAGCGCAGGGAATCGGCGCCAAAATTGGCAGAAAATGATGTTGGCACCGAAATCGACAGTAGCAGTAGGAGACGACAACGATAATAAGAAGCAATAATAAAGGATGACAGAAAAAAATTAGATCAGAGAAGAAGAACCACTTTGATATCACGTAGAAGTTAAGAAAAGGAAAATGCTAGCCATATTATTGAATCCTTATATAGTTAAATTAAAAAACCTTAAATCCTAAATAGAAAAGGGAAAAAATACCAAATAATCTAAAAGTTATAAACAAATAAATATATATAATCTAACATATCTAACTTTCACGTTGTAATCGCTACGATTTTATAATTATTATAATATCGACTTATCTTATTCAACAATATTTATGTTGTAAAATAGTTATAAAATTATAGTTACTGTAATAATACGTAGTAGTTATAGTTTCATAATTACTATAACGTTGATTTATATATCTTGTTTATATAATTAATCAATTGATTTAAAAATTTCATGTGTGACAAATAATACTGTCCAACGATATATATACTTGAAAAAAAATATGTTATTCTACAGGGATGATGGAATGGGATGAAAGGGCGCTTTTTAAATTTTCCCCTCGTCGTCTATAGTAGCATGCATGAAATTATTGCGAATCAGGCCGATAAGATGATTGAAACTTTTTATTAACTAATTGATTAAATTCTAAATTAGCCTACTGACATAACACATTTGACTAATGCTTGTAGGGTTCTTAACCCAAAGGATTCATTCAGATTAAATTAAGCTGTCTGTTTTGACTGGAGAAACATTAATTAATTAACACATCCTTAATCGCAAAGCACTTGGCTTAGCAAATTGAACGGTGCAACAAGCTACAGGAAACTTCACGCCTTGTGACTATTTTTTTCCACAATTTTGAACCGCAACCGGCTAGCGAATGAACCGGTCGACTCAGCTGAGTAACTAGGTACCATGACTTTCACTTTCGGTTCAATCGGTCCGACTATTAGGATAAGAAAATGGATGTTGTGGACATCTGAATCACTATGCACCACTTCTAAAAAATATATAGAAAGTTGCCCGTCATTGGATTGCTCTAATTGCTTTCTTCATCCACTCGACGTCTTAAAAAGAAAAAAAAAAAAAATACCTGCCTGATGTGCATTAGTGAGCACGTTCGTAGCAATTGCCGAGTGCGCACTATAAATTATATCTTTAATTCTTTTTAATTTTAAAACAACATTTGTTTGGTCAATTTTTTCCTTATATTTAATCTTTAGAAAAAAAAATAATGAGTAGGGCTGGTCATTTGACAAATCCTCCTCCTTTTTCCAAAAATAGATTTTAAGATTTAGATTGCAATGGCTAATAACTTAGTTGTTAGCTTCTACACGATTATTATTTTATATTAATTTTACTTATTAAAAATAATAACATGATTAAAATAATTTTTCAATTAATAAAATAAACTAAATGAATATTATCTTATTACACTTGAAACTAATGGTAGTTACTTCAAATAAGGGAAATTTTGTAGGTAGTCTCCATTAGCAAATAAATTTTTACATACAGTTCTCATCCATAAAAATCTTTATTTTTACTCCCTAGTCAAATATATTTACCTAATTGTTCATACTATTTTTATGTATAAAAGTCTAAAAATCAGTATAATTCCTCTTAAATTCAGTACATTAAATTAGAATCTAATATATTTTTTATCAAATTGAGTACGATTCTTTTTTCACCTTAATTGGATAGAAAATATACTAGATTTTCTTTAAATTGTACTCAATTGAATGAAAAATATACTAGACTTTCTTTAAATGGTAAATGATAAATGGTAAATGATGCTGAATTTATGAGGAATTATATTAAGTAAAAAAAAATTATGCTCAATTTAATAGAAAATATACTCGATTCTAGTTTAATGTGCTTAATTTAATAGGAATTATACTTATTTTGAAACTATTTGTACAAAAAAATATGAGGGTTAATTTCGATAGAAAATATACTCGATCCTAGTATAGAGTATTGGATTATAGTGTAAAGTGACGAATTTAACAGAAATTATACTCGTTTTTAGACTTTTTATACCTAAAAAATATGAGGGACAATTATAATAGAAAATATACTCGATTCTAGTATAAAATACTGGTTGTAAGAATAATTATACTCATTTTTAGATTTTTTTTATTTATTTTTAGAATTTTTATACCTAAAAAAATCTGAGAGTCAATTTAGGTAACAATATTTGTATGAAAAAGTTGAAACAAGTAATACTTTACATACAAGGAGTGGAAATAAAGGTTTTTTTGATGGAGGGTTGCATGTAAAATTGCGATGGTGATTAGAGTTTTTTTCTCTATTTGACCGTATATAACAATTGGTTATTAGTTTTTATCATTGTAATAACTATCTAATAGTTACTATAACTACTATTTAAGGTCCGATCCAAAGGGATTTTAGATATTTTACATTAAATTTGACTTTAATTTGAAAAAAAGGACGCCCATATGGGGATGTGTCCTTTTGTTTTTTATCCTCCATTCATTTTTAAGTAAATTAAGTAGACTTGTATAAACTAATTGGTGACCAGATGCTTCCAACATATTTGTAAACATGTAGCTGAGTCATATGGGACCCAACAAATCGTCATTGTTGAATAAGATTTGTTTTTATTTTATTTTATTTATTTATTTATTAATCTTATTTCAGTGTTCAATTGCATTATACTCGCCGAGGTAACTTCTAATCACTTTACTTAAGATGAATTTCCCTGTTCTTGGGGTAGAAGAGTGCGGTGTATGATACTTTAAACAGACCCTCTTTTGACTAGTCAAACTTGTAAAACTCTCAAGATAAATCATAATTTTATTTCTTTAGATTCATATAATAATATTAATTAAAAATTGATCCATTTGTTTTTTTTCTTCAAACCCCTACCTAAATTATTCAATTTTTTTAAAAATAATCTTTTTATTGTATATTTTAATCTTCCGATTTTGTTTTTTTAAGGATTGTTATAAGTTTATTTTTTTCACAATTACACGGGATGATCTTTTGATAATATATAAAATTATATACCCCTTTTTATAATTCAGTAACATATAAGTACCTTTTTGGCTTTTGCCCAGATATTTTGTCGAATCACGGCGGAATCGAAAGGCAGCGGATGCGCGTTATGTTTGGAATCCTTAAACTGGTATCTTTTCCTTTTCTTGTTTAAAATGAATCCTATAATTATAATAAATATATAATATTGCCCTTTTCTTTTCTTTGTTTATTTAAGCCAGCAAATTTGAGAACTACGAGGTTCGAATTCGAAAAATATATACGATTCACCGGGGCTCACAGAGTAGAGGGGGGACGTGTGCGCTTCTCGCCCTCGTCAGCACAGACGCCAGCCCGTTAAACACGTGACGAAATCGTGTTTACTTACATTTTTACCCTTCCATTTATATAAGATGCTCTCGACACGATAACAAAATTGAATATCTGCTATGCAGTAAATGGAATAATTCAGGGGGGTGCGTGTAAAATAGACCGTTCCTTTTATGCATTTGCCGGAATTGGATGCGCGTCGCCCTCTCTCAGTCTCTCTCTGTGAGGCTTCTTGTTTCCGCTGCCGTTCGCGAGAGCAATAGCGAGAAGGGCAAACGGGAGTGGGAGGATAAAATAAACAAGAAAGAAGAGGAAAGGAACCCTCGGAATCTGCGATTCCTTGTTCTTTGGTATCCCCGAATCGATGGGAGGTTAGGTTTTTTTTTTTCTTTGAATCTTGCTTTCAATGTTTGGATCGCGGATTTCCTTCGATTTTTATGATATAGTTGTAGATCTTTTGATTCTTCTGCCTCTTCCTGCTTAGTTCTTTGGCCTATGATATTTGAATGTGACTTCTAGCTCCATGCTTCTATTAGATTAGTTCTGCGCTTTGTTTGGGGAGTATGTTAGTCGAGAAGGAAAGTGTTTCCATTAATTGTTTTTTACTAGTTCTCCTGGGTTTTGTTTTCTAGTTGGTTTTGATTGATCAAACTCCATCTCTTGGTATTCCGATCTGGGTTTCGCCGATGTCTCTTGCTATTTTGGTTCCTCTTCATCTGTTATTGGGGTTTTGATTTGGTTTTATCTGCAAAAATAAAAACAGAAATAACTTCATTTTATGGTTGAACTTGTTTTTAGTCTGAAATCGGGATCAGTAAATTATCTGGCTGTGTAATGAGTTATATAGATATATTATTGGTCGTCTTCTACTTGTTTTGATGATGAACGATTCTAAAGTATTGATTTTCCCTCCCACTTTTTTGTTTGTATTTGCACCAGATTTAATGCGCTGAAGTCTGGAACAATTAATTGCTTGTCAAGTCATCAAGTTTTCGAGGTTTGCTTATTTTCCTTAAGCTGGTTACGAGTTAATGAATCTATAGTTACTGGACACTTGTTTCTTTTTTATTTTTTGTAAATAAGAAAATCCTTGTGTTAGCTCGTAAACTAATTTAAATATGCATTGAAGGATCATAGGAACATTAGAAGTAGAAATTCAGTGACTTAAAATTAGTTTGATTAGAAAAAAAATACTTTTCGTATCGTATTATTTTTGTGATTTACCAGAGATTCTAGCACTCCATTTTTTAGAGATACTTTTAGTATGATTTTTGTCTCTAGCAATTCAACAGTGATGAGCATCATTTGTTCATGCAATGCACAATTGGATACTCATTGCAAATTATCAGATCCATTTAAAGCTAAAATTGGTAGTTTTAGTAGGTTGAACACTGTCATGATTTTTAAACCTGATCTTTCTGTTCCCTTCTAATTTGGGACTTCTGCAAATAATTCTCTCAGTTATAGCATGTTGGATAATCTCATATAAGACATCCTATTTATTTGAAATTAGATAAGGACATGTGTGATGCTCCAGTTTGATGGGTTTCTAGAAATATGTCCTCAATTTTATTATACCTTCCAGCATTTTCTTAATCAATTGGAGAAGAAACTACTACAACATTTAGTAGTTTGGAAGCTATGTTAGATTGACTAGGTTTTTTATGAGTTAATCCAATTTTATACTATATTGTTACTCCAACAAGCCATAAAGTGTGACTATGGTTCGACTTCTAAATACTACCTGATACCACACAATCTAGCAGGAACTAACAATTCCAGCTAGTTGATCACTGCCAAAAACACCAGTTATGTCAGTAGGATTACTGAAACTAGGAGTTTATTTTTTCTCTTCTATTCTCCATTCTGTCTTTTTGCCATCCCTTTCTTGCCTCTTCCTATTTCTATCTTCATTTCCCTTCTTTACACTTCTTCATTCTACTCATCTTGTGATGCTAGATTGGTTGATGCTAGTAAAAATTTTATCTGATCGCTGACATTATCTGGAACACACTCAAACATTGGGTCCCAACCATTTCAAGTTTCTTTTCATTGAATTGTAATGCCTATGGTCTTAGCTGTCATTATCACTCATACATAATCATATAGGTGCAGAAATTCATTGAGACATGCCCCAACTTAATATCACATCCATCCCAAAGATGATTGACTTATGAATGACTTTCTAACGTAACAAATTAATTTTTTAGCTCAATAATGACAGATTTTATAGACTGCAACAAACATGTACCTGTGCCCTCAGTTTGTGTTTGAGTTGTTCCCTGTATATGACATTTTAAAGCTCTTGCGTCTTTTCAACTTGACATTGTAAATAAAGGGTTTTCTGATGCTTTTTTTGTTCAGTAGTTAGGCTTCACTCCTTGAGACTTGGATGGTCTCTTAGTCTTATTGCTCAGTCATTTAAAATTAGATCATTTTATGTTTGGCTTAAAGATGAAAATTAGTAATCTTGTAGCAATATGATTGGTTTTGTGATTTTTCTCTGCATACTATGTAAATTCAATCTATTAAGATATTACACTTACACATAACTCACTATTTAAAAAAGAAGATGAAGTTTAACTTTGTTTACATAGTATTCTAATGTGATGTGAGACAGGTTAAGCGTCTAGTGCATTGCTCTTTCCAACAAATAATGAATGCTTCTGATGTGAAATTTCAAGTGGATAATTTAATGACTGTCTCTGATGTTCTTTTAAAGGGTAGTTTTCTTCTTTTTTTTTTCATTGTCTTTTATTTTGGAAATTGTTAAAAATTTCTGGTGATTGTTATATTTATATTTGAGTCATATTTTTCTACAGAAAATTTTCACTTGAATTTATTCTATTTTGTTAGCAAGTTTTGTTTCAAACAGTTACTGCTTACTTGATCCTTACTGGTTTCAGTTTTCATATGTTATAGCCTGGCAGCAATTCTTAGCCACAAATAAGTACATAAGCAGGCTGTAAAAAGTTTTAGCAAATGGATCGTAATGATACATCGGGTTTTGTTAGTGGAGGTTGCAGTGGCCTTTCCTGAGTCTGAGCATATGACACATCCTTGCAAGTTAGGCAACTGGTTCACTTGTATGCAAATTTTGCTATAATTCTATTTTGCCAACATCTATATGGATAACAGGCATGGTCATTTCGGGCTCAGTTTAAACTTCTCGTCTAGAAATGATTTCAAGGATTTGGCTCAATATCATACTGACACCTCATTATGGATTGACTCTTCTCGCTCTAGTTTGAATGCTCTGAAATTGAAAGGGACAAAGAGGAAGTTCTGTGATGTCTATGAGAGTGGTATTGAAGCTTCTTCACTGACACTTGGCTTAGGTCGGCCAGTAAGTTCTTCAGACAGCAGCAAGAAGAGCTCTGCAACAGCTTGTACCATGTCTTCAGCCAGGGAAACAGATGAAGGTTCATCCATGGATCTTGGACTAAATTTTGATCTCAACCTTGGTAATGAAAATATAGTTAGCTCAAAAAAACCTTCTCCTGATGTTCCAAAGGCTAAAGTTGATCTCCAGTTGAGTTTATCAATAGGTGGATCCAACTCTATTGTTACTAGTCTGACTCCAGTTTCAACTGATGACTATATTTTAGAAGGATCAACTTCATCTCGCCAGTGTGGTAGCAGACTATTGCCATATTTGGGTAGCAACAGCAAACATGATATTATATTCCCTGACAAAGCATTCTCTAATGCATCTACTCAAGCTGGACAGTCAGATAACCCTTTATCAGTAATCATCCAACCACAGAAAAGTTCAGATGCGACTTCTAAGGTAACTCAAACTCAACAACGCTATAGTAACACTAAAAATTGTCAGTTTCTAGGATGTTGTAAAGGAGCTAGAGGCGCTTCTGGTCTGTGCATAGCCCATGGTGGTGGCCGGAGGTGCCAAAAAGCTGGTTGTCAGAAGGGAGCTGAAGGAAGGACCATCTTCTGCAAAGCTCATGGTGGTGGTAAGCGATGCCAACACCTTGGCTGCACCAAGAGTGCTGAAGGTCGCACGGACTATTGCATTGCCCATGGTGGTGGCCGTCGTTGCAGCCATGAAGGCTGCCCTAAAGCAGCTAGGGGTAAATCTGGCCGATGCATAAGGCATGGTGGTGGCAAGAGATGTCAAAAGGAGTATTGCACCAAGAGTGCAGAAGGTCATTCTGGATTATGCATTGCCCATGGAGGTGGCCGGCGCTGCCAATATCCTGAATGTACAAAGGGTGCCCAAGGTGGTACCCATTTCTGCAAGGCACATGGTGGAGGAAAAAGGTGCTCATACTTGGGTTGCACAAAAGGGGCTGAAGGAAGCACACTATTTTGTAAAGCACATGGTGGAGGGAAACGCTGTGCTTTTCAAGGCGGTTGCACAAAGAGTGTCCATGGTGGCACTCAGTTCTGTGTTGCTCATGGTGGTGGAAAAAGATGTGCTGTATCAGAGTGCACTAAAAGTGCAAGAGGTAGGACAGATTTCTGTGTTCGTCATGGCGGTGGAAAGAGATGCAAAGTTGAGGGTTGTGGAAAGAGCGCTCAGGGCAGCACTGAATTCTGTAAAGCGCATGGGGGTGGTAAGCGGTGTTCATGGGGCCAACCGGAGTCAGGTCTTGGTATTAGTGGCCCTCCCTGTGAGCGTTTGGCTAGAGGAAAGAGTGGCCTTTGCACTGCACACACTGCTCTGGTGGATGATCAATGTGTTCATGGGGGAGGACAACTTCTGGCCTTTGGTTCTGAGAATCAAGGAATCACAAAACCTGAGAAGATGAAAGAGATTGTTGATCTAGATAGGCTTGTTGAAAAGGAAAATGGAAAGAACCTTATCCTCTCCAGGGGCCCAGACAATGCCAAGGAGCATGTGCATACTGTCACATCTCTTAGTTCTAGGGTGGTTTCTCTTCCAGAAGGCAGGGTGCATGGTGGGAGTCTTATGGCTATGCTTGCTAGCAATTCAAGTATCGGTAGCACTTCTACAACTCCAGTTGATTCCAGCAACTCCGCACCAGGCATACCATACCTAGTGGCTAGTAAGTAGCTTTAAGAGCTAAAGTTGGGGTCTTTGATGTTCTATTATCCGTGTGAATGACCTCTCCAGTACATTGTGGTATTTGGATTAGTGACCTAGTTATTGCAAAGCCTGGTTTCTCATCAACACTTGCTGAAAAGTTCCTGTAGCTTTTTAACTAGCCTTCTCATAGACTCTGTAAATTTGCCTGGAATGTGAACTTTAGGGCAGGCAAATGGATGATTATAATTCTGTCATCATCGACCAGCTCTATAGGTAATCTCTCATCAGTCCGTGTTCAAAGTGTAAATGTCATTGTTTTCGTGATGCTTATTTGTTTCGGTTGTGATGTAAATATATTTAATTGTCTAGATGTAAAACCTGACATGGTCTGGCTGTCACATGTAATCTGGTATAAACATGGTGTTTATGGTTGCAAAACTTTGTGCTCTCTTATTCATGGTTTATCTGAACTGTACTGTTCTACTTTTCATCTTTCTTCTATCGACTCTGGTGTTTAGGCTTCTTAACAGCAAAACTATTTGATCCACTTCAATTGTGCCTTGTAAAATATGAACTTTTATTATCATAATGTGGAATTGTTGTAGTGTACAATGTGTACCAACTAAAGAGAGGATGAGTATAGTCGTGATCTAAGATAATTTAATTATTAGTATTCATGTATGTGTGTGTGAGTTAGTTGATCGTTTCAAGTATTGTTCACAACGGAAATAGTATAAAATTAAAAACAATTCTAATACTATAAATATTATGTGCTTTAGGAACTTTGTTACTGCTTAATAACTTATAACTCGTTAGATGAGTTCCTCTCAATCAATCCACTATAATTGCTCTTTTACAAGAGATAATAGCGCAAACTTCTTTTACAAGAGATAATAGCGCAAACTTCTTTATAATCTCAATTATTTGCGATGATTGATACTCAATTCTCAAATACCAATGAAATGTTAAGCTTAAGGGGTAGAGGTTATTATTATTATTATTATTTTAATTTTAATGTATATATCCAACCCTAGAGATGAGTGGTCATATTCTTGATTTGTTTATCGAATAAATCCAGCAATACGAATGACTCCTCATCCTAGAAAAGTTTTTCATTCAACACAAGGTAAATTAGGAAGCATTTGTAATAAAGGGTCCATCAATCAAATATTTTTAGATCAAGTATACATTAGAAAAAAATTATTCGTTAATTCGGTGTATCATTAAAATTTACAAGCGGCACTTAGATGATTTAAAAAAATTTGAGCGGCATTCTAAACAAATGTCGTCTTCCAAGTCCTGTTAAACGGGTAAACGAGTTCAGTAAGCCCAAATATTTTACAAAATCCGACCCGTTGACTGGGAATAGACCAAGGGAGTGAGGAATCGCGTTGAGCTTTTCCATTCTTCGCAGTGAGCTCTCCTCAAGTCGTCGCCTCTCTCTGTCTATTTTTTCCGATCTCCTTCCCTCAATTCGTCGCCGGAGACGTCTTTCTCGTCTCAAGATCCGTTGGTTTAACACGCCAGGCAAGCCCGATCGTTCATTCAAGACGGTGCTTATCCGTGATATTGATCTGAATCCCTCCATCGGATTCGGAGCCGCTCGCGCTTGCCCTACCCTTCTCCAGCGACATGGGTACCTATCCTTGGATTTCTCTGCTTTTTGCGTTCGGGTTCTTGTTTAACCAGCTAGATGCCAGCGCCGGCGACGCGGATCCGCTCTATCGGTACGAGATGCTCTTAGATTTGTCTCAAGCTCTGATTCATTGAATGATCCAGTTATTCTTCCGTAAAAATGGACCTGAGTTTTCTCTAAGCCATTTCTTTTTATTACGAGGCAATAAATTAGAGGAGAAGGAGTGAACAAAAAGAGATATTAGCATCGTTCAGTTAGGGTTTCATTACCCATTAAATGACAACTTCGAAACAAATATAGCCTCTGAAATGATTCTTCACTTTAATAGCACGAAGATGCACAGAGTTTGTCAAAGTCTGCAAGAACTGATCACTTTGGCTCATTCCTAATCTAGCGACCTATGGCTCTAACACTGCTCATATTCAGATGTGTGGTATTTTGTACATCTAAGATTATAGCACTTCATTAGTTATTTTCTCATTAGGAATATCAACAAGTTACTTATGAATTAGTTCATTATATACAAGGTTTAACAAGATTATTGAACATTCTGAACCACCGTTCTTCCTGTGCACATGCTTGATGCAATATACATTAAATTCAAAGACAAATAAACAAGTAGACAAGATAACACAGGTAAAAATAGGATGAGAGCAATGCATAATTAATGAACCTAACAGGATCATTGTTTACATTATTTAGAGATCTTTTTTGACTCTAATCTAATCTTTAGGTTTCACCACCAGTTTGGTTGGTTGTTTTAGAAATTTGTCCAACCTATAAGAGTTTCATGTATTCGTGAATGAAAGGATTCTCACTTTCTCTTATTTGTAGATACTCACAGATTTTCTCAACTTTTAACTCTCATAGTTCAAAATTTTGAAGCTTGTTTTATCAAGTCATCTTCCTTGTGAGTTGTGAGTAGTGATCGAGTTCTCGATTTAGACATCCATGAATAGAATCTACCTTTTTCCTTCACCTTCATCCTGTTTAAGACACATTAAGATGTTTCTCTTGTTTTGAACTGCACAACTGGTTTGTCATATCAATCATTTATACTTCAATACTTCAAAAGAAAAATTCATCTCTTGAGATGAATAATTTGGACGTTGCGTTAAAGGTTACCCTATTTGCATTATTTCATGGATGAATGCATCGAGTTTGCAACCAGAAGCTCTATAGGGGAAACTTTGCGCTAGGGTTTGGTATGGTCGACCATCATCAGAGTTTTCAGATTCATAAGCACAATGCATAATATTCTACCAAAGAAACTAAATTTTTTTAATATCAATATAAGAAAATTATTCTTAGGTTACTCAAGCAGCTGCATTAATTCATGTTCTTATGTCTGGTTATTTGGAATTTCCTTGCAGATGTGACACACGAGGTAACACAACATGCATTTATGAAGTTAGAACCAAATAAATACTTTGTGGAATGCTTTATCAATAATGGTAAATAATAAACAATTAAAATAGAATGTTATTAGCTTGTCCCATTATCATATTTGTTTGAAGTTGTTGTTTAATTCACTTCAAAAGTTCAATATCTTGATTCTTGTTCAGCTAGTTAGTCACAGGACCTTGCAATAGAGGCGCGCATTAATTTTATCCTTTTAATTTATTTGTAATGCATGTGCATTAGTGTGAACTTCATACTAACAAAATATGCAAAATCACAACTATCCAATTTAGGTACCACTAATTTTTACCCTGCACAATGCTTAGTTATTTTGTAAATTAATATTTAATATTTATATATGTACGTATTAATTTGTTTTAACATTGATTTAGAATTACACATTTAAAAGTTTAAGTTCAAAAGCTTTTATGAAATAATTATATTACTTATTTTTTTATGATATTTTTTTAAGTTAAATTATAATTCTTTCATATTAAATTGTATTTTGAAAATTTATACATTAAACATAGTATGACAATACCAGAGTGATAATAAACACATAATTGATATTAATCTATAAATAATTAAATACAATAAGTATTTAACAATCACCAATTATACAAAAACAAGAAATTGCTAAGATAGGATTAAATTCAATGTAACTTATTAGTACAATAGAAATAAAATAAATAACTAAGCTAAATTTTTTAAAAGTTGAATTATATATATTTCATATTTAATTATTTTTAAATATTATAAATTAGTGGGCAAAAAGATTTGGATCATCTCAACTGAATCGGAAGCTTTGTTATTCTCGTCAAATATGTCTAAAACATCTGCAATCTTTAAGTACTGATTGTTGAGAGTTCCTCAATATTTAGTTCCAGATTCTTTCCTTAGTTTTTCCTTTTTTAAACTTTTATATGCCTGCCTTTAAATTGTTGAGGTTATGTTTTGTGTTTCATGTCATCCCTTTGTATCAGAAACTGTGTGGAGCAATGTGAAAGAACAGGAATAATTGGTGACCAAACAATCCAGCACTGCCAGTATTCCAGGAATGATATGCCTTCCAACAGTCCATGGTATATGCAAGAGCCACTTTATTTGCAGTGGAAGCAACTGAACTGCAGGAGTGACTGTCGATACTACTGTATGGTGCAGAGAGAAAATGAACGGGAAAAACACGGCCTAAACCCTCACAAATACCATGGAAAATGGCCTTTTAAACGTGTTTCTGTTTTCCAGGTTTGTTAATTCATCATGGTTTACAGACTAAATTTCAGAATGGTACACTCAGTAAACACTACTGCTTTGTTGGTAACTTCCCCTTGCATGCAGGAGCCAGTTTCTGCTATCTTTTCAGCGCTCAACTTATTGACGCATTTCATTGGTTGGCTGACATTTTTCATCCTTGTGAATTACAAGTTGCCTCTAAGGCCTCAGAGTCGGAGGACCTATTATGAATACACTGGCTTATGGCATATATATGGCTTCTTATCGATGAACGCTTGGTTCTGGAGTGCAATATTTCATACCCAGTATGTGATCTAACCTCAGATATTTATAGTTGTTGATTACTCTGATGAATACTCACCTGATGATGTTGGCAATAAACTCATTGCAGAGATATTGACTTGACAGAAAAATTGGATTATTCGTCTGCAGTTGCAGTACTCGGATATTCACTCATTTTGTGTTTACTGAGGGTGTTCAATGTAAAGGATGAAGCTTCAAGAGTTATGTTTGCTGCCCCAATTTTAGCTTTTGTGACAACTCATATCTTGTACCTCAACTTCTATGAAATGGATTACGGTAATGTCTCCATGGTTTAAATTTAGCACATTCCTTTCTGTCATTTTAACAGCAAACTGCTTTCCTTTTTCCCCTCATATTTTTGTTATGTGAATCTATCACTATTTGAAATGTCCTTGGATACATTCTCCTTGCAACTTAAAAATTAAAACTAGGGCATTCTTAGCTTCACAGGAGATACTATAATAGTTTTTTCGACACAGAAAAATGCGTAGCCTATAGTCAAAATCCAAATATTGGCGGCTCTGTTGCTAAGCATGCATTCCCTAAATGTTGAGTTCTTTGATTTTACTCTAAATAATCTCGGATCCACTTTGAGATTAGTTTTAGTATCACGTCATTAGAAATTTGAACTGATTTCCCTAGATGTATAAGTTTGACTGTCAGATAGCAAATATCACCAACATGAGTGTTGTAATCATCAAATGTATGTATTTTTGTTTCAGTGTGCTTCATCTAAGCTTGTGTCACAGTAATCATCTCCAAATATTCAGAAAACTAGTGCATCAAAAGTAGTTTTATCCTTTAGAGCAGTCAATTCCAGACTTCATGCACGGGTAAATGTGCAAGTGTACCCCCATTTGCTTGATATCTCTTATATTGAGGTTGAAACATAAAATATGCAAACACATGCAGAACATATACATATTATTCTCCCGATTGTCTGATCTCTTTCTATTCCATCAGGGTGGAACATGAAAGTGTGTCTTGTGATGGGCATTTCTCAGCTTCTGATATGGGCAGTCTGGGGCGGTGTAACTCGTCATCCCTCGCGCTTCAGGCTGTGGACGGCTGTATTTGGATGTGCTCTCGCGGTGCTTTTGGAGGTATATGATTTCCCTCCATTTCATGGGTATGTCGATGCCCATGCGTTGTGGCATGCCACAACTATTCCTCTCACATATCTTTGGTGGAGCTTCGTCAAGAATGACGCTAGGTTCAGGACATCAACTCTTGTGAAGAAGGTTAAGTGATTTGTTCCAGTTGCCACCTTCGTTGAAGGTCTATGGAATCATGCAGGTAGGAGAAACTCATAATCTAGTGATTTGATGAATTTTAAAGTTTTATCACAGCTTCCTTTTCGTGTCAATGGCTGAATCTATTTCTTCCAGAGATTGTCCTGAATGAGCTTGACGCTATGGATTTATTTAGTTTTGTATAGACGAAGTACATTTCTTCTTCAGTTGAAATTACGTATGTACCAGACTCTTTGTCCGATGCTTGCCTAACTAAAACAGGTGCAAATTACTGACTAGGAAAACAGTATCAAAAAGTCAGCCAATAACTGTACGATTAAAAATAAAAATCCAACACAATGAAAATCCTCACGATACAAATTTAAAAAATTTAAGATACATTTTTTTTCTTTCAAAAACCGCGACAAATTATGTAAATTCCTCCTCCCTCCGCTGTCCCTC
This sequence comes from Zingiber zerumbet, assembly GCA_037833815.1. NCBI lineage: Eukaryota > Viridiplantae > Streptophyta > Magnoliopsida > Zingiberales > Zingiberaceae > Zingiber > Zingiber zerumbet. The sequence goes on from JBBMJZ010295880.1 coordinate 16,629, forward strand.
ACTCGCCATTGATTTCGAGGGCGCCTCCGCCGATTCGAATCCCCTTCCTGACCCAGACGCCGAACCCTCCCCTGTCGAGCTTATGAATGCTCCCAGTCCGGAGGATGCAGACGTTGCAAACGGCCGCCGAGGGATCTCTTCCCACGACCTCTATCCTGACCAACCTGACTCTATCCCCGACGCCGAGCATGTCGTAGTGGATCGGGTGAATTCTCTCGATCTCGAGGACGCCGGAGAAACCGCTGGCGCTGAAACATCGGGAAGCAATGGATCTACGCCCACTGATTTTCACCAGCAGGCTGACCCTGACAGCTCTAATCCTAATTCTAGGGCTGAACTTGCCAAGGTCGAAACTATGAGTGCCCCTTCGGGCGCTGAACGACCTTCCGGTAACCGAACTGTGCCCTCGGATTTCTACATGGATGATACTGAGATCGAGGTCGCAGATGAGGGCTCTCCGGTAGCTGGGGATATGGCGGGGACATCGTCTCTTGTTGGTCGTGATGCCTGGCGTGATGGTTCAGAGCAAGACTTAGATGTGGCGCCTAGTCCCAGCAGTAGTGGTTATGCTGGTGAGAAGGGGGAGCAGCGGAGGAGTGTCTAGCGGCATTGAGGAAACCGATCATCCAGGGGTTTTGCTAGATGATTGGAGTCGTAAGCGTCATCTTGATGAGGTATCTCTGTCTTGGTCTTGGGAACGTTTGACGGTCAATAGTTTTTTTTTAAGCTGAAGGTTGTTGGATGATTGAAAGCAAGTTATATGATTTTCCTTTTTTGAAATATAAAATTCAAAAGTTTTGCTGGCAAGCTATATATGGAAATTTTTCTTCATCTATCTGCTAATGACTTTGTTTGCATACTTTAGAATGCCAATTTTTTTATCTTAGAATTGGTTGTTGGTTTTATTTTACATGTACTTGAAGTGTGGGACGATGGATCAATCTCATGGAGAAAGCGAAAGAAACACTACTTTCTCCTGAGCCACTCTGGAAGCCAATATTTGCTTGGTAGACCTAAATTTCTTTCTTCTATTATTCAAAAATATATCTTCTATCTGCATGCCTTTGCACAGATGTTTCTTTCAATTTAATAAAATCCCAAATCTTTCATATCATCTTGTTGCATTTAGGTACGGAGATTAGCATAAATTAGGAGGATTTTCAGCAACCTTGCAGGCTATTTCAATTAAATAAAATCCCAACTATTTCATATCATCTTGTTGCAGTTTCAGGTACGGAGATGTGCATAAATTAGCAGGATTTTCAGCAGCCTTGCAGGCTATTATCTCTTATGTAGAAAACAGGTGTGGCATTTTGCTGATCAGCTTTAATGCTACCAATCATTTGAAATATGATTTCAATCAATTGATTTTCTTTTTTTTTGACATGTTATGGTAGTGGGGATCATATCAAGTAT
>JBBMJZ010295985.1:0-18038 GCA_037833815.1 Zingiber zerumbet
AGAGAAAGTCGGAGTTGCATCTATTGAGGAAAAACTCCGAGAGACACGTTTAAGATGGTACGGACATGTACTTAGACAACCAATAAATGCTCCAGTTAGACGATGTGAAACTATGATAAACATGCATATCAAACAAGGAAGAGGAAGACCAAATAAGACTTGGTTAGCAACAATAAAATAAGACAAAATTTATTTAAATATAGATGATGATATAATAGGAGATAGAGTTGCGTAAAAGGATTCATACAGCCGACCCCACCTAGCGGGAAAAGGCTTGGTTGTTGTTGTTGTAATACAGGCATACGCTATAGGCTTACTAGATGAGGAGTATCCTACAAAAATTACCTCCTAAGTAGTCTTTTGTATTTAAAATATATATATTTTACATCCAAATACCATAAAATACATGTTCTACCATAGTATAGTTCATGGGGGGTTTATTTAGCCCCCGGAGCAATGATACAATGGTTAGGCCCTCTAACGGTTAATCAAGGGATTTAAGGTTCGAGTCTCAACTGCGGCGCACCATAGGGGATTTTCCCTCAGGTGAGAAGCGAGCCTAAGAATGTTGACTGTCTGAATGGGCCTCCGTGAGCGCTTCCTGATTTACCCAGCCGATGGGAAACTTCCATAAGGCAGGCCATTCAACCCTACGATTAGTCGTTCGAAGAGTTGGATACCCGATGCTAATTAAAAAAATAATAAGGGGGATTTATTTAATATTTTGTGTAAATATGTTCTATCTTAAACATAACAAGTCATATTAATTACTTCTGCCAAAAAAATATTTGGTAAACTAAATTCGTTAAACATAGTTCTTGTCACTTCTTGTAAAGCACCATTTCTTCTTTCTATAACATCATTTTGTTGTGGTGTTATATATGAAGAGAATTTGTGTGCATAAGCTAATCTTTACCGAATTTGTCAAAGTTAAAGCTCTGAAATTCCCCACCATAATCTCTTTGGATCCGGTTGATTTTGAGTTCCTCTCTGTCTTCTACCTTCTTAATATAACTTGTAAAGATTTCAAAGGTATCAATTTTATGTTTTAGAAAATTTACCCAAGTAACCACTGTAGTCATCAACAATAACAAAAAAATACTTGCTTTTGTAATGATATAATTTCATGACTATCTATTAATTAATTCTAAAGGTCTTGTGGTACTCATTATGTTTATGACTAACTTTAGTTTGTTTGCCATTTTCACAAGCATCACATAACTATCATATGATAATTTTAGGTAACAATTTCACTAATTCTTCCTTAGCTAATTTTGTAATTCATCTCATATTAGCATGGGCTAATCTCCTATTGTCAATCAATGTTCTTATTCTTTAGTGAGAAAAGGCTTAATACAAGAGTTTGTTATGCAAGGGAAATCTATCATATACACATTATTGCATCTTTTGCCTACTAATAAAATTTTATCCAAATTTGCATATTTAATTTAAATAAATTTATGCTAAAATTTTGATTTTTTATCCGATGTTATATAGTTGACTTATGCAAAGTGCAGTTCATTCCCTTACCTAGGAATACATTATATATAATAAAATTTGAACTTAATTCAATATTTCCTGCTCCTATGACTCAACTTTGCCATCATTACCAAATGAAACACTGTCTTTCTTTTTGTCTAAAAGTTGAGAATTTAGTAATATCGTCTAACATGTGCCTTGAACACCTATCAATGATTCATTGATCTAAACACTCTTTGTTTAAGTGTAACTAACAAAGATTGAGCATTTTAACACCTAAGAAGAGTTGGGTCCTACTGGGTTAATAAATAAATGCTTGAGAACCCAATCTTTAACATGCTTAGAGTTAGAAATAGTATTAGAAAATCAATGAAACATGGGAGTCCTATTTTTAGTAATTAAAGAATTATAAGATTATTGTTTTTACAGAGAATTAAACCTTCTATTCCTGCTTTATTATAAATAATCCTTTGATCCCTGGCATCACATTCAAAGATTTAGAATCATTAATAAACTTTTTAGGGGAACTTGTGAGATTACTAACTAAATCTTTAAAACAAAATTTTCCTTAATTAATTCATCAAAATTACTAGAATAATCATTGTGGATAAATGAAGTCTATTTATATCAACTAAAGTCAATTCTTCCTTAATTGTCTTTAGTTCTTTAGAAAGAGAGTTGTTTTATGCTTAGATTTTACAAGGTCATTTGTCAAGTATCTAATGGTATCATATAAATGTTTTAATTTAGAGGAATTTACCTCACTACTGTTGATTGTTGTTTGAGGACTCTTCATTGGAGGATGTTGCTTCGTCACTTGAATTTTCATCAAGTTCATCAAAATCCATTAATGCTATGTTCTTGCCACTTTTTGTTGACTTTTAATTTTTTGATGATGATGATGAAGATATTTTGTCGTAAGTAGCTTTAAGGCATTTTTCTTCTTTTCATCTTCTTGTTTTTTGAGGTACGGGCAATCTGATTTGTAGTATCATTTCCTATTACATTTAAAACAAGTAATGGAAGACTTAGGTCTAGTTTTACCTCCTATTTTGGTTCTTTTATTTGTGTCTTTGAAAAACTTCTTGGCGTTCCTTTTGCTAATGTTGCTGTTCTTCTTCATGAATCTTTTCACTAGATATGCTACTTCGGTTGATGAGCCTTCACTTTCTGAATTAAAGGAGTTTTTATTGGATTTAGATGATGATGCAACCTCCTCTTTTTTGAATTTCTTTTTCTCTATTACAAGATCTTATCCTTTGTCGTTGATAATATGGTTACTTGGTTGCTCATGAAGGTCAAACATATAAAATAGCTCATCAATTTTCACATTTGATAAATCTTTTGAAACTTTAAAAGCATCTTCTAAAGAAGCCCATATGAAGGGGAGTCATGGCACAATGGTAAAGTTGCTACACCTAGAAGTCACGGGTTTAAGTCTTGGAAACAACCTCTTGCAAAGCAGGGTAAGGCTGCATATAATAGAACCTTCCGCGGGACCCCGCATTAGCGAGAGCTTCATGCACCGGCTATTCTTTTTTGCTAAAGAAACCCATATAAGTTCTAGGGATGGATTTTAAAATATATCTTATGATATCTTGATTTTCTAATTTCTCTCCAAGGATATGGACTTCTTTCTAATTTTCATCAAGTTCTCCAATGCGTTGATATCTTGAATTTACAAGGTCTTTAAACCTCCAATGCATTTGACTTACCAATTCTCCATCTTAAAGTTAAAATTCTACTGGATTATATAATAAATCTCTTTCAGCTACTTTAGAATCATACATAGCTTCATGTAATTCCATGAATTTTTCATATAGTTCCTTTACAAAACTTCATGTAATTCCATGAATTTTTCATATAGTTCCTTTGTGCTTTTAAAAAAGTAGATCTTTATGTATTGTTTGGGGGATAAGCCACATTATAAGATGGTAGTAGCTTTGACATTAATTTAAGCTTTCTCCTTCATCTCAGCGGTCTAATTTTTTTTATTTCAAGATGGAGCCGAATTCATTCGATCTTAAAACCATTAAGAGTATTAAACCATGCATTTATATTATTCATAAAAATATTCAATTTTACCTTTCTTAACAGGAAAAGTTGGTGTCATTGAAGTAAAGTAGCCTTTCCTTTAAAACTTCTTGTAGAAATCCTTCCTTTGGCGATTAGTACTTAGAAAATAGAACTGCTCTAATACTAATTGCAAGATCAAAACAAGGCTAGAGGGCATTGAATAGCCTTAAAGAAAAACTTAGACGCAAAAGGAAAGTTATTCCACAAAACAAAACAAATAGACAATAAAAGAAATGAACAAAAGTAAAAATAGAGAAAAATAATAATACCATAGTATTTTACATGGTTTAACAACCCCATGCCCCTACTCCACGGCCTATAACCTTTTGGTAAATCACTCTCAAACTCTATTAAAGGGAAGCATTGACACAATGGTAAAGTTGCTACCGTGTGCCCCGGAGACCACGGGTTCAAGTCACGAAAACAACCTCTTGCAAAGTAAGGTAAAACCGTGTACAATAGACCATTCTCCGGGACCTGCAATGGCGGAAACTTTGTGCACCGAGCTTACTCTACAAACTCCACCAAATTTCTCCGTACTATCTTTCTCCTTCTCGAACACCTTCTAGAGGTGAAGAAACCTCATACAAGTCTTCATTACAAAAGTGTAAAAGAAATTAGACAAATAGCCTGTGTAGAGATTTTGGCAAAGTAGCTTTGTTGTAGAAGATGTTCTTTTCGTAGTCAATATGCCCCATATTTATATTCCTCATCCAAGCTTCCAAAAAATCTCTTGAATAGACCATTCAGCTACTCCTCGGCATGTCACTGGTGCACAACTGCTTTACTCGTCACTTCAGTCATTTTCTTATACCCATCAGTCCAAAGAATATTATAATGAACTAACCATTCCGTTATAATCGATTACCGACATCATAGCCAACTATCTTCAACCGTAGCTTCTGGAAACCTATCATTATAATAAATTAACGATTCAATTACAACTAATTAATCATCATTCCAATCCATTCAAGGGACTATTATTTGATTGTTTAACACAGACAATTAAGAGCACCCTTCACTTGAGTCATCAGTCGACTACCCAATCGATTGACACATAGCATCAGTCAATTGATCAATCGACTGGCACATTTGGCAAACAAGGGGTTTGGGTAATCTATTGAGTAACTCGATTATTAGCTAACTGCTAACATCAATTCAGTCGACTGAGGCAATAACTAAGCTAATTCTAAGGCTTTTGTTTGAGCTTAATCTATCCCTCGATTTCCCAATATTACATGAGCACTCACATTCATTGTTACACAAATAAATCTACCACATCATTGAAGAGTACCCTTCTCTACAACTTTGTATGGAGTCTTCTTTGCCTTGTCAAGCCTTCTATCAACCTTGCCTAGTCAGGACTTCCTCTTTCCATGCATCCGATCAACATTTATCTGTCGAGACTTCCTCTTACTAGACATCCTATCACCCTTGATCTTCAAACTTCCTCTTACTATGTAACTTGCTCTTGCATACACTAGTCACAAGCTTATCAAATACATTTTCTAATTTAACCCTTTGCCTCACATCAAAACTAATTGCACCGACATATATTTTATACTAAATTCAATGGAAATGCTTTGTAGAACTTCATACTTGGAAAGTAACATATGTAGGAGTTAGATAGGTTACAACACATGAACTTTTTGGAGATCAATAATCTAAATGAGGCTTCATCCAAATGTTATGGATTCAACCTAGTGGGAGGGGACTGAGCACTTCTATTATTAGAGGGACACTTACTTTAAGGCTTACAAAATGGGGCTACAAGTCATAAAGGGACTTTTTGAGTGTTGCATGAAGTCAAGAAATTCAAATGATTTAAGGGTAATAATTTATCGCAATAGCATCCTCTACCGACTTCCTTCTCAATTCTCTTAACCGTAGCACAATTCATTCTCACTGCTCCAATCCTAAGTGAATCTAGGTCCACCCTGTTAACTATTGTCGGGACAAGTTGCATGCACCTGGACCCACCTCAAATAAACTCCTTGCAGACAACAAAGCTAAATCAGTACCATATCCTAGATTGATCGAACTCTTCTCAACTCGTTGTTTGTCCAGGTGACTTACCCAAATCAAGGACCAAAACAGTTGGCCAACCTCTAAATGTCATGATTTCAACCACAACAAACACGATGAGGAAATTGAAAAAGCTTTACAAAATCAGGCCAAACAGGAAGTTTTGAAAACAGGAAATTAGCTGAAACAAGAAAATCAAAGGGGGAAGAGAAATTTTCTCTTATATTTAAAAAAAAAAGTAGTCTTGTATAATTTTATGGTTACATAAATGTTTCACGACATGTTAAGAATAAAATGGAAAAAAAAATCATAGAAAGAATTCTGTGGAAAGTGAGTGTTACCTCTAGAATCAAAATTGTTATATATCATGAGTATTATCACTCAAAATCAAAGATTTGGGAAGAAAAGGCCCTATTTGAAGAAATCAAGTCATCTGGAGTATGTACTTTAAATCAGCAAATAAGTTTTTACCTCTCTGTTTTCTTGCTTGAAGGAAGCGTGATATTGTATATAGAACATATTCTGCATGTAGAACAAGCACCCCACAGACAATAATTTCACCAATAGAGTCTGGTAGATCTAAGCCAAGAAGCTCAAGCCCATGAATTGCACCAGGATTTGCGAGTAAGATGTGGATGAGAATAAACAAAACTGCAAATCCAGAAGATACAACTGAGAAATTTCCAAAGAATTGTAATGCCAACTTCCAGTCAGGCTCCTGCTTAGTTTGCAAGGAAGCAAAGATATGCTTCTTGTCAGATGCAGTTTTTTTTAGATCAACCAGTTTTATACTCTGGGATAGCAAATCAGTGAACTGAACATAGCTTTCCCTCAATCCTTGCCTTGTTCCGTTTTCGATCATTCCTTTCATCATAGTGCTTTGTAGAAAATTCATGCACCAGGATATTATCAAACGGGAAGACTGTTCTTTGGATGACAATTCAGGACCTGGTATGATACAGAAGAGAAGTTGTACCCTGAAGAAATTGCCAAAAGGAACATCAGGTATGCTCACACTTGCTAAAACAGCATAGTTTTTCCCATCAGCCTTGAGATAAGTTTGCTCCTCTGTAGCTGTCACAGCTTTTACCAATTTAGTTGCTGCCTTTGTATATTTAACTACTCTTGTCAACCTTTTTCCAGAACTTTCAAGTCTCCAAGGTTCTGCTTGAATCCCAGTGGTTCCTTGGATTTCAGCAAGTGATTGCCAAAAATTTGAACTTGGCGAGAAAAGAAAGGAATTCAAATCAGCTGGAGCAATGACATAAGAATGATCAACGAGTATGCCCCCTTGCAAATTTTCTGGTATTTCAGCTCCTTGATCCTTTGATTCTAGGGTTTTCAATAAATCATCATATAGCATAGCAGAGCTTGCGTCCTTTGTTTGCTCATCTGCAGATACTTCTCGCAGTTTTTCCGGAGGATCAGCATCAATATTAGAAGATAAGGGTGCTATTTTTTTCCCACCAAAGAACTGAAAGAGTCGGTGGATAAAACTTTCAGCAATAGAATTATCTTGCTTAGTAAAATCCATTTCATTATCAATTGATTTTCCTGGCATTGATTCTTTATCATCAGAAAAGGATGGTCGTCCAGAAGATGCTTCTTCATAGTTATTTTGATACAGAAATATGGCTAGAAGAATTTCTCCTGCGAGGTAAATTCAAGAAAGACAATAACAAATCTAACATGATGTTTACACACCTAAAAGGGAACAGAAATCAATAAGAGTAGGTGTTGGGTATTTTTGAATAAGCAAGGACAGTACATAACAATAGATGGCATAAAGACTGAAGTAATAATCAACTAAGCGCTAATGATCAAGAAGGTGATATGAAAATTAAGTAACTGAAAAGATGGAATAAAGGATTGTCTGATAAAATCTTACAAGTTTAATCTCTATTCTCCAACTATGTAATTCATCTCTAAGAGTCTATCTGTGTAGTGTCATACTGACATTCTAAGACATGTATGATTACATCATGGGTCTCGCTGATATGCACAAGGTAAATTGTAAAAGCTAATGTCGCTTTAAGTCATGCATATTTTCACGAGGAACCCATAAAATCCATTCACACATACAAATTGCATGTCATACCTATCAGTGAAGGTGTTGGTTACTTCTCAATATGATAGAATTCTATACATTGAAATACTGGCATAGATCAATGTTTAGAAAACTTCTGTATCATAAGCGCATGTAAAAAATTATTAAAGAGAAAATACCAATACTAGTGATTAAAATAATCAAACTAATGAGTAAAATCAATGATAAACATTTAAAAAAAATACGCTAACATCCAAGGTTCAAAATCTCGAGCCGTGTCATAATTTGTCTTTAATTGGAACGATATTGTCTTGCTATTATGTGGGCATTTCAATGTATGATATCGGTGGCAAATTGGAGATAGAATAAAGGAGATGAAGAAAAGCAAGTTAAAATAACTATATACTTAAATTTGATTAATTTGGATGGTACAATTTTCCCACCATCTTATATATGAATACAGGAAAATAAATAAATAACATCATCATCTCAATTAGTTTATCCTGTGTTGTAGCATGAGTGTTAGTATGACATGATATTCATCAACATTAGCATAGTAGGATAGGAAACATTTTCAATGTCATATAGTATCAAGTATTAGTAATTCATTAGAACGATAAATTTCAGCGTTGCCCCGCCTAATACAGTATGAGATTTCAAACTATTCTAATGTCTTATAAAGATAGTATTAGAATCTATCTACAATATGAGATTTCAAACTATGCTAATGTCTAATAAAGATAGTATCAGAATCTATCTACAATATGTGTTGTAGTTCTGGAAAGGCTTTAATGTTCATTGCATACAATAGCTCTTATTGTGGTATAAAACCGAGTAACAATTAGTAGTCCTTCATGAGGCTGCTACCAATGCAGGATCTAATAAAGATCATTAAAGACAAATTTCTTGGTATGTAATCACTACTTTTACATATCTGATTATTTCCTCAACTCAAACCATGCCTTCATTAAACAAACTAATATGTACATTAATATGATTTGGATTTCCTAGAGACTAAAGGAGAAATATGAAGAATAACTTCAACAAAGAAGAAGACAGAAAAGTTTTAACCATAAAACCACAATTATGTATGAACAACCAAACTTAAATACCAGGACTCTAATCTAAGGAACAATTAAACGGATGCAGATTTTTGTATTCCATGTAGTTTACCATTCTAGCTGAACTACAAGATAATATTTTTTCTTCTCCTAAACCTTAAAGAGGTTTATGGCAGTTGAAACGAAGAAATTATTAGCTATTTTTTCAAGGTTCCATTTATCTGAAATAGATTACTATCATTGTTCTTTCTGCATTCCCTCAAATAGGTGTGTTTACAATTGTCTTATTTTATTTTATTTACAATTTGGTCATCAATATTTCCCATTACCTTGTAGGCTAGTTCAAAAATATTCTAAAATCGCAATTTGTTACATATATATAGTCAATGACTAAATGAGCAACTCTATCACCTAATAATTAGAACTAATGAAGGAGGTGTCAATCTGCTTGTAATGCTACATTTACACCTAAGTCTAAGGCGTATTGATGGTCCTCTAAAGGGCCTGGTTTAAAATTTCGAGTTGTATCAGAGTTTCGGTCTAAGATGGGAATGATACGGTTTTTGTACCATATATTGCCGTGCCGATATGGTTACAGTATTTTTTAATATAAAATATATTAATAAAAATAAAAAAATACTTAAATATTTAAAAAATAAAGCAAATTAAAAATATGTATGATAAATAAATAAATTTTATTATATATTTTTTGAATTAAAATAATATATATATATATATATATATATATTAAATTAATGTGATAGTTCTATTAGGGTTTATTCAAGTTTATTTAAATTATCCCTATTATAGCCGGGAGTTAATTGAAATTATTAAACTAAATTTTAATTAAAAATTAACCGCAATGATACCGACATGCTACCTAGATTCGCGCAATCCCTCTGGAGCAGCTACCGAGGTCGCACAACCCAGAGGTCGCAAAGGTAGCACGACACCTCCGCGAGGTGTGCCAATCTCTACGTCATACCGGTCAGCAAGTGGAACAAAATGTTTCGCGCATGCTGCACACTACGACATGAGATTTCAAATCATGCTAAAGGGGACAACAAAGAGTTCATTTAGCGTTACATCGTTAAAGGATTCATTGGTATCACATAAGACCTCTTCTAAGGTGTCATCAAATGGTGTTTATAAAATGAAGTTATCAAGATTATCTTCTACAATGTAGTCATGACTTAGAGGAGTCCTTCAAAGTTAAATCATCAAATGGTCTTCAAATTTAATTTCAGATGGTTCTAAAAATTTAATTCATCTAAGGAGAATAATTTTGTGCTTGCAAAGTTATTAAGCAATTCTCTCTTAAAATATGGTCCATTAATTACTTTCATCTCATGCCAATGTTTAATGGATTTGCATTTATCATTAATAATGGTCCTACACACTTTAGTAATATCCCATAGTGGCTTCAACGAGTTTATTGTCAATAAATCATGCTAGTTCAATGGAGATTCTGTTATATCAATTAAAATAGTCTTCAAGGTTAGTTAACAAATCTAGAGGTGGGGGTAAAGGTGGACCAACTCGTAAACTAAGTTGAGCACGGCACAAACACAAATTTAAAAAATATAAAAATTAAAATTAAAAAATAATTTTAAACTATTATTAAAAACTTTTATTTTTATATTTCTTTGATTTTTTAAAAAAAAAATTACTTTTAAGATGTTTTATATTATTTTATTTTAAAAAGCACAATAAACCTAAGCTATTTGGGCACAAACCCATATTGGGCACTTCACAAGCCATGCTCGACGCCATTATTTAAAATCTCGACTGTATTAAAGTTTCGATTTATTACCAGATATGATTTTGTCACCTTATCAAATATGGTTTTGACATTTTTAAATATAAAATATATTAATTAAAAATAAAATTTTAATCTAAATATTAAAAAAATATAAATTAAAAATTTTAAAAAAAAGGGATCGTAACACCCCATATGATAAATAAATAAATAAATAAAAATTATTATATATTTTTTAAAGTAAAATAAATAATATACATTAAATTAATGGAATACTTGATTAGGGTTTGATTAAGTATGTTTAAATTATCATATTTATAGCTAGGAGTTTATTGAAATTAACCTAAGTTTTATTGCTGCCTCCCACCAACATGCCCACAGGCTTCTCCGTCGTTACCCATGGTGTTGGTCGCGATGGCCCTGCGATCCAGCTACCCAACAAAATTCATTGGGGGATCGTAGCACCTCCGCAACCCTGTGGCAGCTTGCAATGTCGGTGCCACAGAACAATAAATTTCGTCCATTTCGCTTGGCACCGAACAAAATTTTAAACGATGCCCAATGTATCTCATGACAATTCGTGTCAGGCCTAGCTTGGCATGGCTCTACATCAGTAACTCAATTTGACACTTCTGAACTCATTTTGACACCTCTGAACTAATCTTAGATTGCAACTGAATTTATTATGGATCGAAAGTAAGGACATCTATCTTAAGATGTGTAATCCTATAAGTTCATTCTTTTATAAAAGTAAAATGATATACGGTTGTGAGCAAGTGTGCATAGAATCGTATGTATACAAAAAAAATTACTTAGATAGCATGTTTTAGTATGTATGGATGTATGGTTTATTTCCTTTAAAGGATAGCAAATTGGAAGGATAAAAAAATGAGAAAATAAGTGATGTAATAAAAGTGAGATCATCAAACCCTTAGCTCGTCTTTCACACAGGGATAGTTGGGTTATATCTCTCACACTTAAAACATATATTTATTTTGTGAAAATTTAGGTGGTTCCTTTCATCATTTCAAACTCTATATTGTCAAGTAATGATGTTTAAAAAGTAAAGCAATGTGACAAATTAGGATACGATGATGAAGAACAAATTAGCGTACAACTAAATGAGGGCACATAATGATTTTTATGGTTTAAAATTTCGAGCTATATCAGATATTTGATTTATGACCGAAATTATATGCTTTCAATACTGTATCGTATCGTGTCAATATGGTTTCAATATTTTTTAAATATAAAATATATTAATTAAAAATAAAAAATTTAACTTATATATTAAAAATTTAAAAAAAAATGATAACGGGATGCTCTGTTAAATAAGTAAATAAAATTATTATATATTTTTAAAATTAAAATATATATATATATATTAAGTTAATAGGATAAGTTTATTAGAGTTTGATTAAGATTGTCCCTACTATAGTAAGAAGTTGACTGAAATAATTAATATAAATTCAATTACTAAACAATAGGTTTAATATCCCACACGTGACCCTATGGCCCAACAGGTGGTTGCTATGGGATCACGGTGCCTCCATGACCCCAAAGGAGGCTGTCACAAAATCATGGCTCCTCTACAACCCCGCATTGTCGGGCAGTGGATGGAATAACAAATTTGGTCTGTTTCGCCGGCATGTTACGAAATTTTAAATGATGATGATTTTTTTACTTTATAGATGATCAATCCAAATAACAAACTATTTTTATAATAGATTTTTATGGGTTTTTTAAAATGAAATATACAAAAACCTATAAAAAAATTAAGTAAATGATAGAAATGTAATGGTTTTATGTAATCATAGCGAATAGACTCCGTGGCCAATCCTTAGCATGGATAAGGGAGGAAGTTTGCATTACATTGTTAGCTAACATTGAAACTATTATAAAAATGGATCCATCAACTATTGTGATAATATTAGATTATTTTCTAGAAGGAACACGTTGCAGGGTCTGACTGCAACATCTTGGCAAGGACCATTATATCCCCATGAGAACTCGGTTATAATATTAAACATACGAGAGTTCTCACAGCCTAAGTTTGATAAGAACAAACATTATAAAAATACTTGTTATCTTAGATTTGGAACATAAAAACGTTCACTAGCAAAGCAATAGAGATAGTAGATATATAATTAGGAGAAGAATTAATATTTTGTATTAACAAAAAAAGAGTAGAAGAGAAAATATGATAGAAAATTCTAATTTTAAGTTATTATACATAGGAAAAACTAAAACTGTTAAGATAGTGGTAGCAACAAAAAACTACTAATGTAATTAATATATATGTACCTCAAGTGAAATTAGACGAAGACACTAAACATAGGTTTTGAAAAGCCCTAAATGAGATAGTACAAAAAATTTCAACAAACACAATAATTTTAATAGATCTAAATTGGTATATCGTAAGAAATGATGAATATGATAGGATGCATTGGGTATAATTTTGAAACAAGAAACAAAGAAAAAGTAATATTGAATTTTGCAATAGCATATGAACTTATAGTAGCTAATACATTTTTCAAGAAGAGAGAATAATATCTAGTTACATTCAGAAGTGAAAACAATAAGTCACAGATTGCCTTCTTTATGGTTATGCAGAGGGATAAAAAATAATTATAATGATTGCAAAATCATCCTTAGACCCAACATAGGTTAGCGATTTTAGAAGTACACTTCAAACATAATATCAGTAGAAGGAAAATGTGCATGGCTCCTAGGATCAAGTGGAGGAAATTAAAGGATGGGAAGGAAAGTATTTTTAAGGAGAGGATAGGAGCACAATCATTAAGAGAAATACACGGTAACTCAAATACGCAATACAACATGGGATAAAATGACACCACATTAATGGAAAAGAGCATACTCATTGAGTCAAGAAGACAAGCACTACCAAATAAATTACTACACTTATAAGAATAAAGAAGACTTTAAAAAGTATACAATAGCTAAGAAAGTAGTGAGTGAAGCTAAAAATGAAACTTTTGAACGCTTGTATAGACAGCTTGATATAAAAGAAGAGGAAAGGGACATATATCGAATAGCTAAAGTGAGAGAGAAAGGAAAATAAGAGATTCTACCCAAATAAAATATATTAAAGATGAATCAAATAGAATACTAGTGAAAGATAAAGTCATAAAGGAGTGATGAAAGAGATATTTTCATCAATTGGCATTAAATGGGATGAAAAATTAAAAAGCATAATTACATGGTATTCCAATAGATGTATGGAAGTGTCAAGGGAAACAGGGTGTTGAAAGTCTTACGAAGTTATTCAACCTCATATTAAAAATAAAGAAAATGTCTAATAGGTAAATACTTTAATCCCCTATATAAAACAAATAAGACATTGTGTGAATTATAGGGGCATTAAACTAATGAACCGTATCATAAATTTTTGAAAGTGATAAAAAAAATTAAGAAAAAAGACAAAGGTGATCGAAAATCAATTTGAATTCATGTCTTACAAGTTGACAATAGATGCTATCATAGCTTAAAATTTTGACCCATGTCGAGGTTTCTGTCCTGGATTGGAACGATACGATTTCGGTACTGCATTGTGTCATATCAATATGATTTTGGTATTTTTAAATATAAAATATATTAACTAAAAATGAAAAAAAAAATAATCTAAATATTTAAAAAATACAAAATACAAAAAAATATATAAAAGAATAAAAAAAAATATTTTTTAAAAAAGAAATATATCTATTAAATTAATTGGATAGTTTTATTAGGGTTTAATTAAGCCTATTTAAAGTATTCCTATTATAGTTAGAAGTCGATTCCTAAGTTTTATTAATTAAAAGTTAATTTCCTACCCCTTCCTGTTTTCATGCCGCCAGTGACCGCAGGAGTCTTGCCTGCGGCAGTCGCTAGGCTCACTAGACGCCTTTGTAGCTGCCGCTAGGCTCACGCAAGGCCTCCACAACAGCTATGAGGCCTCAAGACCTCAGGCGTTCTGAAGTTGGTGCCAATCCCAAGGCGAAACAAAATGTTTTGCCCTTATCGAGCAGTCCGGCATGAGATTTTATATCATGGAAGTTATATATCTTCTAAAACAACACATTATAAAGTGTCAAGAAAAGAAGCATGAGTTACAAATGGTATTTATTAACCTAAAAATGCTTATGACAAAGTTCCGAGGAAATAATGTGGAGAATTTTACAAAAGAAAATAAATGTTACATATATTGAAACAATTAAGGATATATATGAGAATGTAACAACCAACATGAAGACTCCAAGTGGATTAACTGAAGTATTTCTTATAAACATAGGATTACATCAAGGATCAACTCTAAATTCACGCCACCAAATTGACCTTTGAAATCGTACTGAAAATTAATGAAACATGGGATAGGTATGAGAAGTAGGGAATTAAAGAGGGCAAAATTTATTAATTGGGTGACTAAAAAGCATAAAATTCCATCCACTTTTACAAATTGACAGTAATATATCTTCTTTGTAAATAACAAGCTAGTCAAACTCAAATAAAACTCTTACCGAGGTTGCATATTTCAAAGCCCATTTAATCCATATTATGAAAAAGGAAAACCTTAATCTGCAAAATTTATAGGAGGGTAACTAGGTTGGAGGTTGAATTTATGGTTAATATTATAAGATTGGCTTCAGTGCTAGAAGGAGTGAATAGTACAGAATAATTTTTTGACCAATGGGCATACTAAATACAATGAAATTTAGATGAAATAATAGACAATAAATATGTAATCAAAACACACAAAAGCCACAAACACAATAATGTATACCCGATATTAATGTGGTTCATAACCCCTAGAACTTCTATATCAATGGCCATAGTTGCAAGAAGCACTTGCTTCGTTCACTTAAGTGTGAGGCGCAGCGAAGCACAAGCTTCACGCTTCTACGAACTCGGAAGCGCAAGACGTCCAAGAAGCGTGTGCTTCACGCAAAAGCGAAGTGTTCGGTTTTGCATGAATCGTTTGCTTTTGCGTGAAGCGCAAAACATTCCTCTTTTTTCATTTTTTTGTTTTTTTTCTTTTATAAGTTTAAAGCCCTAAACCTCATTAATTTTCGTCTACTTCAAACTGCTGCCTCTTCGTCTACCTTTTGCTGTCCATGCTTCTCGATCGCCTCTTCGAGGTAAGTGCTCCGTCTCTATTATTTATGTTTATTAGAATGTGAATTTTTCCAACATCTCCAGCATCTCGCGAGTATCCCACTGTCGCGCAGTCGAAGGATGCTTTTGGCGCCACTGAAGGCATCTGGCGACACCGAAGGCATCCGACGCGGCCAGAGGCGATCAGCGATGCTTCTAACACCACGGGATGCTTCCAACGACATCGGAGGCGTTGCGGCACGCTTTCGGTGATGCCAGAAGTATCGCCGAATGCCACCAGTGGCAGCATCTCATGACGCTTCCGGTACTGCCAGGGAGTCACGATCGCGATCGAGGCTAGTTTACATTTTTTTTTTTAAGGATTTAATTAAATCAAAGAACTCCTAACTTAAATGGGGTATTTCAAATAGGTTTTTATAACTTAATTAAATTATCCTAATAAAATATAAAAAATATATTTAAATTATAAATTTTATTAATTAATATAAATCAGATTTAAAATTTATAAAAAATATATTTAAAATTAAAAATTCTATTAAATTTTATTAATTAATATAAATCATATTTAAAATTTATACAAAATATATTTTAAATATAAAAAAACTAATTAATTTATATAAATCAGATTTAAATATATAAAAAAATATATTTAAATTTTCAAAAAATTAAAAACTTTTATTAATTCATATAAATCAATAAATCAGATTTAAAATTTAAATACATAAAAAATATATTTAAAATAAAAAAATCTCATAAATTTTATTAATTAGATTTTAATATATAAAAATATATTTTAAATATAAAAAAACTAATTAATTTATATAAAACATATTGAAATATATAAAAAGGAAATTTTAAAATTAAAAAAAATTAATACAAATAAATCAGATTTAAAATTTAAATACACAAAAAATATATTTAAAATAAAAAATGATAAATTTTATTAATTAGATTTAAATATATAAAAAATATATTTTAAATTAAAAAATCTAATAAATTTTATTAATTCATATAAATCAAATTAAAATATATAAAAATATATATTTAAAATAAAAAATTCTAATAAATTTTATTAATTCATATAAATTAGTAAATCAGATTTAAATATATAAAAAATATTTAAAATAAAAAACTAATAAATTTTATTAATTCATATAAATCAGATTTATATTCTATAATTAATTTTTTTCCTATTTTATATTTTATTTATTGATTGATTATTATTGATTTCATTTTCAGCGGTCTTAATTATTAACCATGTCAAATATAACAATTTCATCAAGTCGAAAGGATATCTCTTGGAATTATGCAACACATTCGGATCCTAAAAATTCAAATATTGTCAATTGTATTTTTTTGGTAAAATAACATATGGCGGAATTTCTAGACACAAGCTACATTTAGTTGGGGGCAATAGAAATTTGAAAGCTTGTCCAGAATATCCTGAGCATGTTAAAGAAGAAATTAGAGAGTTCATGACAAAAAATAATTAAAGAACCAAATGGATGAAATTCCTCATTCTGATGATATTGATGATTTGGAAGATTTGGACGAACATGAAGATGGTCATCAAATTAAAGTGAAAGGGAAACGACTAATATCCAATCCAAGCATCCATTTTATGGTCCAAGGTAAAAAGTGTAAACAAACTGGACCTATTAATCTTTATTTTATAAAAGATGTTGATGAAATTACTCAACAAATACATGCAAAAAATAGAGGACAATTTGATGAAAATCAAAAAGAAGTTAAGAGATATTGCAATTAAGAAATTTGCAAGATGGATGTATGATGTTGGAATTTCCTTCAATGCGATTAAATATGATTCTTTTGAGCCTTGTATTGAAGCTATTGGACAATTTGGATTGAGGATGAAACCTCCATCATATCATGAAGTGAGGTTTAAGTATTTGAAAAAGGAGTGGGTAAATATGAACTCACTTCTCAAATCTCATGAAGAGGATTATACTAAGTTTGGGTGCACAATCATGGCAGATGGATGTACGGATAAAAAGGGTAGAACTCTTATAAATTTTTTGGTGAATGGTCCGAAAGGAAGCGTATTTGTTGAATTAGTTGATGCTTCAGGCTATCCTCACACAAATAAGATGTTTGAGTTATTTTCTAAATTTGTATATCACATTAGAAAAAAAAAATGTGGTTCAGATTGTAACATATAATACAAGCTGCAATGTCAGTGCAGGTAATATTTTAAATTTGAGTTACTTTCAATTAATAATGGAATCATATTTTTAATTTTTTTACTAAATTTATTTGTTTTTTCATGTCACACACTTGTACAAGACTCTTTGTGTAGCTCATTATTTAGATTTGTTGCTCGAGGATATATTCAAAATTCTTCATCTTAGAAAATTGCATGAACGTGTGTTGAAGGTGAATGATTATATTTACAACAGACCACAAGTATTGAGCATGATGAGAGAGTTTACTGGACAGAGAGACATGGTAAGAACCGCAA
>JBBMJZ010296094.1:0-18034 GCA_037833815.1 Zingiber zerumbet
CCATGATTTACCTATAAAATCAACCTCAAAACCATGCATAAATGAATCAAAATAATGCAGTAAAATCATGGTTATCAAGGTGCCAACTAATTTGGAGCATCCCCCTGAATTATTAAATATTTTAAGGGTTTAGGGTTTATGTCGATTACTTTTATAATTATAGTATACTTGACTATAATCTTTGTTTATATTTAAGTTAGGTTTAAATATAATTTTTCTTTTGTTTTGTATTTATTTTTAAAAATTTAACTTTGGAGTTTAAGGGAAAGTCTTTATTTTAATTTATATAATAAATGTTATCTTTGGGTATGTAATATTGATTGAGTCCTACTTGGGTGGTTAGACACGCTTTCGGAACCCAAGCTTTACTTTGATTTTATTTTTGGTTAACTAAAGATATAAAGGATTTGTTGGTTGAGTTGGGCTTATATCCGAGTCCAGACTTGTTGTACATAGCTCTTTGTGATCCAAGTATCATGTCGAGATACTTGGATCTAGTTGTGAAATTTTCAAGTAATTTCTTTAGTTAAACTATTTCATTTTTCAATCTGAAATTATCCTCCTTGAGTTTTTCAACTTGAGTTGGGATTTTAGTTTAAATTGGTTCAGTTGTTGAGCTCAATTTTAATTGTTCATTAAGTTTATCATTTTCTTTTGTTAATTTGTTTATTTGATTTTTATAAGTAGTTAATTTCTTATTTAAGCATGCAATAATTTTAAAGAACTTTTTATTTAAACTAAAATATACCTCATCGGAACCTTGGAAATGAGTGCAGACTCGTGACTCGATTGGGGTTCGGACCCATCTTCTGATTCTGGACCGTGTACCATTAGTGCGAGGTAGTTGGAGTGCTTTGGTTTTTTACCATTTGATTCGTCTCCGGACGATTCGTCCCATGTCGCTTTGAGGGCCTTCTTCTTTTTCAGGTTCGGGCAGTCGATCTTGTAGTGCCTCTTCTTGTTGCATCCAAAGCAGGTCACGTTTTTGTTGTTAGAGTTGGAGGTGAAGTTGATCTTCTGCAAGTCCTTACCGGTGAAGTTCTTCTTTCTCCTGGTGAACATTTTCTTACCAAGTTCACTAGGTGTTTTTCATCATCTGAGTTTGGGTTAGACTCGACTTCAGGTTTCGACTTGGATTTAGACTTGTCTTTTGATGATCCTGCAATAAAAGCAAGACCTTTCTCAGATTTGGCATTAGTCTATTTATGCAGTTCTAGTTCACAAAATAATTCATCTAGTTTTAACTTTAACAAGTTCCTCGAAATCTTATAAGCATCCACGATGAATGCCCACAGTGCATTTCAAGGAAATGTGTTTAAGGCATACCTTATCAGATCCCGGTTCTCTAACTGGTGGCCAATTGTGTGGAGTTCGTTGAGGATATCCTTTATCCTCGCGTGCAGTTGACTGGCAGTCTCACCTTCCTGCATTTTGACATTAAATAATTTATTCAGAAATAGATCTCTCTTTGTTACCTTTGTGTTGTTGGTTCCCTCGTGTAGTTCTATTAGCTTGTCCCAAAGTTCTTTTGCATTTTCATATGGACCAACGCGGTTCAGTTATTCTTTTGCTAGGCCACACTAAATTGTGTTGAAAGCTTTGAAGTCAATCTGTGCCTTTTTCTTCATTTTCGGATTCCAATGTTCTGGGTCCATTGGGATTCTGGCATTATCAATTAAAGCCTTGTAACCTCTGGTGATGCTGAACCACTGGTCGAAGTCGGTCTTTAGATATACTTCCATCCGTTTCTTTCAGTACGGGAAGTCGTCACCATTGAACAGGGGAGGATGGATGGTGTTGTACCCTTTAAGTTGTGCCATTTGACAATTGTAGAAGAAAAACTAAAACGAGGTGACAAGACTTGGTATTGGATTAGCAGTGTTTGAGATATATTTAAAAATATAGAAAAATTTGAGAGGTGTTGCACCAATCTCAAATTAAAACCGAAAACAAATATCTGAATAGGTAAAGTTTTACCAATTCAGATGGAATGCGAAAAAAAAAAAAATGACTCCCCCGGCTTGATTAGTGGTTACACCAATTCAGAGCAAAACCTGCTCTGATACCACTTATTGGATCGATCGCACATGAGAGGGGGGGTGAATCATGTGGTTTTCAAAAACTCATCTTTTCGATTTTGAAATCAAAGTATAAGCAGTGGAAAAAGAAAAGGAAAAATGAGAACACAAGAAGAACACGGGCAGCTTTACTTGATTCAGAGCCTTCGGTCATTCCTACTCTAAGACCCAGGTCCCGCGGACCTATCGATGGGTAATCCACTAAAAACCTCTTCCAGTACCTCCGGAAGAGGGAATCGAGTACAGAGAAAGTTCGGAGAAGTGTGACAGACTATGCTTTCTGTTTATAAAATTTAAGTACAAATAGAAATCTCATTACCGACACTTTAGGAATTGATGTGGAAGCGCTCATGTGTCAGAGTCGGTCTACCAGACATGATTGAACATCCTCGAAACAGTCGTCGGACGCAGCAGCTTTGTAGTAGAGTCGTAGCAGGAGCCCGGAGTAGTTGGAGCTTCAAATGGACGTGTAGTAGCTTGTATGGAAGTTGTTGTTCATTTCCTACTTGAGACAGCCTTACAAAAGGCATGGAAGGCACCTCCAATGAGGCAAACTTGATCCCGAATAGCCCGGTGCTTATCCACGACTTTGGCCAAAATTTATCCTGCGAAAGGCGTCTTCCATAGCCATGGAAGGCGCCTTCTATGAATAGTATGAATGCGCCTTCACTGTTTGAAGGCGCCTTCAAACACGATTCATCTAAAGGTAATTTTTCCTGTAAAACAATGTTAGTCAAGAAATACCTTGCAAAACAAGTATTAAGACAATTTAATAATAATACAGAGTAGTAATTAATTCTTGTCCTCTCAGGACCAAGAACTAGTCAAAGTCTCAGCTTAGGAAACCCAAATGGACCTAAACTAGATCGACGCCTACTGTCCCACCAACTGAGATGTGTCCTCACTTGGTCACTCTCCTCCAGTGGTTTACCTTAACTTACCAGTTTGCCAGACATTCGGTCAGCCCATTGACCTGTCTAGACTTCGTGCCAACTATCCGGTCGGCCCGTCGACCTAGCTGGACTTCGTGCCAGCTATCCATTCGGCCCGTCGACCTAGTTAGACTTCGTACCAGCTATCTGATCAGCCCGTTGACCTAGCTGGACTTCGTACCAGCTGTCCGATCGGTCCGTCGACCTAGTTGAACGTTGTACCAACTATCCAGTCGGCCCGTCGACCTAGTTGGATTTCTTACCAGCTATCTGGTTGGCCCGTTGACCTAGCTGGATTTTATACCAGCTATCCAGTCGGGCCGTCGACTTAGTCGGATTTCCTGCACACTTAATTAAGTGGTTAGATCAAACAGAACCTAACTTAACTTGCTTGTCATTCATCGAAACTCAGGTTAGATCGTTAGTGTAAAGTTATGCCAATAGTAATTTCTCCTAAGATTGATAAGATGTATGTTATCATTGCATGTTTAACTAATGCTCTAGCAAAATCAAAAGATAAGATAAAAAAGTTACAAAATGAATTGAGATCATTTAAAAATGAAATTGTACCATGTGAAAGTTGCATGCATCATGAAAATGACATGATTGAATTAGATAACCCTAAGAATGAGAATGCATCTTTGAAATTGCAAGTTGATGATCTTAGAGGTGCTTTAGAAAAATTTACTTCAAGTTATAAATATTTGGACGTGATTCGAGGAGTTCAAAGGGGTGTTTACAATAAAGCAGGTTTAGGTTTTAAATCACAACATAAAAAAATTAAATGCATGTCTTTAGTTCGTAGAAACCATGTTTAAAGGGTTAAGATTGTGTAGGCTTAGGTACCCAAGCAATTTGTTATTGATGCAACCAGACCCAAAATTTGGGTACCAAAACATTTGGTTTATCGTGTTTAAATAGGCATGCGCTGAGAGGAAGCATGTAACAACATGGTTTATAGATAGTGGATGCTCTAGACATATGACAAGAGATTCATCAAAATTTTCATCATTTAGACACAAAAATAAAGGTACCATTTCTTTTGAAAATAGTGGTGAATTAAAAGTAATAGGAATTGGAGATATTATAATTTTGGAAAAAATTGTGATAAAAAATATTTTATTAGCGAAAGGCATGGCTTTTAATCTTATAAGTGTTAGTCAACTATGTGATTCGGGTTATAGAGTTGAGTTTACCTCATCTCAATGTCTAATCAAGCGTAGTGGACTAAACACCATTATGCTCATAGGCCAAAGAAAAGAAAATATTTATCAAGTTGAATTATTTGGTGCTACTAATGTGTTTGCTAAGTGTCTCATGTCTAAAGAAGAGGAGACTTGGCTTTGGCACCAGAGACTTGCTCACACCAACATGAGGAATATCAAAAGGCTTTTAAAGAAAGAGTTGGTGCAAGAATTGCCAAAGTTGAAGTTTTAAA
Organism: Zingiber zerumbet; assembly: GCA_037833815.1. NCBI lineage: Eukaryota > Viridiplantae > Streptophyta > Magnoliopsida > Zingiberales > Zingiberaceae > Zingiber > Zingiber zerumbet. The sequence goes on from JBBMJZ010296094.1 coordinate 4,449, forward strand.
AGAACAAAATGTGTAATGCATGTCAAATGGGTAAGCAAATCAAAGCTACCATAAAGGTAAAAATGTTGCAAGTACTTCAAATGCATTGAAATTCATTCACATGGATTTGCTTGATAGTAGTAGATATGTTTCTTTAAATGGTAGTAGGTATTGCTTTGTGATTGTAGATGATTATACTAGATATACATGGGTATTTTTCTTGAAACATAAGGATCAAACTTTAGATACCTTGATTGTTTTTTGTAAAAGGGTAGAAAATGAAAAGAATCACAAGATAAACAAAATAAGAAGTGATCATGGAGGTAAATTTGAAAATGATAGGTTTACAAGTTTTTGCATGGAAAAAGGTTATAAATATGAATTTTTCACCCCTAGGACTCCTTAATAAAATGAAGTTATTGAGAGGAAAAATAGGGTTTTGCAAGAGGCCGCTAGGAGCATGTTAAATGAATATTCACTTCATAGCTACCTATGGGCTGAAGCAATTAATACGGCTTGCTATGTATAAAATCGAACATTAATACATAGGTTTTTAGGAAAAACACCTCATGAGTTGTGACTTGGTAAACCACCTACAATTAAACATCTTAGAGTATAGGTTTACATTCTAAACACCAAAGATCTATTAGGAAAATTCTCTGCTAAGGCGGATGAGGGTATTCTTGTAGGTTACACAAGTCATAGCAAAACATATCGAATATACAATAAAATATCTAAATTAGTTGAAGAATTATTAAATGTTATGTTTGAATAAAATCCTCCATCAAATCCTACTAGAACAAATGATGAAGAATTACAATTTGAGTTAGAGAAATTAACATCAAACGAAGGTAATGATCAAAGGGGAGAAAACCAAGAGAGTGATAGTGAGAGAATTGAAACTTTACACTTAAACCTAAAATTATAACAAATCAAGAATCAAGACCTACTAGGATTCATGTAAATCATCCCTTAGATCAAATAGTAGGGGATATCACACAAGGAGTGAGAACTCAATCTTATTTTAGAAATGAAGAAAGTCAAGTTTGGTCCAGATTAGGCAAAAAACCATTGATGATGTCTTGCTTGATCCAGATTGGATTTTACTAATGCAAGATGAATTATCTTAATTTGATAGAAGTCAAGTTTGGGACTTAGTTCTTAGGCCTTATTAGTGCAGGGAGCACTAGACGATCAAACCTGAGTTTTGATTATGATAAAGGGTTTAAAAGTTAAGTTATCTTGTTATCTAACAAGTGTGAATGAGCTTGCAGAAAAGTCCTAAGTATTCTTAGGCAAAAGTCCTTGTGGATTCTAGACAAGTGGAAGACCCTAAGGGAAGGTAACCCTAGGTCTAGGAGGAGGTAACCCTAGGTCCTAGGGGGGTGGTAACCCTATGTTATGGAAAATTCTAGGGGGAGGTGACCTTAGGTCCTAGGGGGTGGTAACCCAAGATCATCGAAGTCTTGGTGGGTCAAGCACTTTGGGTGAAATCCTAGAGTCGGGGACTCTAGGTAAAAATCCTGGTGGTCACGGACCAGGTGAAGGTCTGGATGAGTCATGGATCGGGTGATCAGCATGAAGACCTGAAGTCTCAGACGCTGAGCAAAAGTCCAAACGGTCTAGAGGACCGGTCTCCAGACAGGTCTAGTAAAAGGCAACTCTCATGAGAGGAGTAAATGAGGGTGCATTCTCTAAAGAGGGAATAGTAGGCGTTAGTCCGATCTAGAGTTTCATCGAAACTCAAAGTCAGGACTGGACCGTACAAAGGTTGTCAAGTTATACATTTATATGTTATTTATCTTTAAGTCTAACTCTATTTTGCAGGGAACTAACATTTTTACAAGGTTGGATTTGGGTTTGTTCGGTCGATTGAATGTCCGGATCGGTCAACTAAACAACTAAGTGAACAAATTAGATTCCAACTCACAGTGAAGTGTTGACTAAGGGATCGGTCGACCGAACAAGGAGGTTCACTCAACCGAATGGTGGATTAGCTTCGGACTGGGTTGATCTGATCAGATAAGCCAGCGAGGTCAATAGGATCGGTCGACCGAATGGTTGGATCAGTCAACTGAATGAGGACTTATCTGAGTAGTAGAGCCTGGACTGGAAGCCGGGCTGATTTAGGCAAGATCGATTAATCGAACAGTGGGATCAGTCAATCGATCAGCGTCGAGTCAAAGACTGCTCCCGAGAAGAGTGGATCTGAATCAAGTTTGGCTCAGCTATAAAAGACGGGCTGACCAGAAGCTTCATACGACACATACAAATGATTTGAAGATCAAGAACGAACAACTACTGCTCTCCTACGCTACTCTGACAATCGACGAATGACTTTTCTTTCTATTGTTGTCAGTAACTTTATTATATTACAATTGTACTTAATATCTGTACTTATTTTTGAATCTATAGTGATTGCCTAATGAAAGTGGTCAACTATTGCGGGCCTTAGAGTAGGAGTTATCACAGACTCTGAACTAAATAAAAGAAGTTGTGTTAGCATTTCTCGTGTTTTCTTTCTTTATTCCGCTGCATCATTCTGTTTATTTTCTGAAATGAGTGAAAAAGCTACGAGTGCTATTCACCCCCCCTCCCCTTAGCATGCATCGATCCTACAATTGATATCAGAGTGAGGCCACTCTGAATTAGTGAAACCACCAATCGAGCAGAGGGTCCTTTTTGAAAAAGAAATTTTTATATCGTTTTTGTTTTAAAAAAAAGTATTCTTACGCTTTCATTTTCCCTCAAAATTTCTTTTTTAAAAAATTCATTGTCATTTTTTCACCATTGGTCAGTGTTGATGAAATATCACATTTAACAAAAATTGTAATAATATTTATTATTATTATTGTATTATTTTATTATTTTTTCTTGAAATTAGTGAAATACTATTTTATTTTTCTCCTCCAATACTAATTCAAGTCCAAGTCTTGGGACAAGTCTACTTATTTTTGTTCTGTGCTAGATTTGTTCAATAAATGCCCCATCAAGAAGGCTACAGCACAACCCACCCACCTTTTTCTCCGGTGAGGATTTCGACTACTGGAAGGGTTGAATGGAGTACCACCTTAAGACGCAAGTGGAAATGTGGATAATTATCCAGATAGGATTCATATTTCCCACCGAAGATGGAGTCCTCATCTTTTGTGTCAAATGGGATGCACCAACCCATAAAATGATTGAAGTCGATGCAAAAGCAACATGTACACTCCCATGCGGACTAACAAATAAAGAGCTTGATCGAGTTGGAAAGTTTAACAACACTTAGGAGCTTTGAGAAAAACTGATCAAGCTTCATGAGATTCTGTTAGAGCCAAAAGACCAAGTAGAACTTGAGTTCGAATCTAAGTATGAATCCCTAGAGTCAACCTTCGAACCAGACTCAGAAGAATCAGATCAAACCAATTTCATAGCATTGATGACCAAGGAAGAGATAGCTGAATTTGAGTCCGAATTCGAGATGCTAACAGTCAAGGGGGAGAATCATATCATGGATTTAAAAGGTAAAATTGTAAATACAAATTTTAAATTTCACATAACTTGCTTTAAGTGTAAGAAGAGAGAGCACCGCAGAAATTAGTGCCCTACTTGTAAGATTCCGACAACACAATCGGAGGAGAAGGATTAATCAGAAGAGTCAAACGAAGAAGAACATGAGCAAGCAAGCTTTGTTGCTCTACTAGCACAAGCGTACATTTCCAAAACTAAGTCTGAGTCTGAAATCGGAGCGGAATCAGAAATTGAGTCTGAAAGAAGCCACAGATCTGTATATGTTTCCGAAGGGCCAAACAACATTGTAAGTTCTCTATTTGCTGGTACTCAAGTAGAAGAATTACATAACTTAATAAGTTATCTAATGTGTAAACTAGACAAATCTAATGTTTGGACAAGTCACTCCAAAAGGAGGTAACAACCTTTAAGAAAGTGACTAACTCGAGTTCTTTGACTGAGCAAGTTCAAGAAGGGACCTCAACTCAAGTCCAACAACTTGAGGAAGAGAATTCCAATTTAAAAACTCAAGTCAAAGAACTCAAGGACTCATTGGAATGATTCACTTTGGGTTCCAAGAATCTTGACTTAATTCTTGGAAAACAAAGGGTCGTATACAACTAATCTGGACTCAGATATAAGGCCAAACATTGATTCAAGTCTTACTTGTCTTTAGTAAATCGATTAAATAGAAGAATAGTCCAAGTATGGGTCTCCAAGTCCAACTTGATTAATCAAGTTAGACTTGGTCAATATTGGATACCCATGGATCAAATCCATTACCTTGACAGACCCTATCAAGGCTATGATCTAGAGGCAGCCATTAGAAAGACCATCTTTATAAATAAACCTGATTGATGCTTGATTTACTATTTATTTTTTTGTTTGCATGCTTAGATTAGAGTAGATAAGGACTTAGGCTTGATCTACACTTGACTAATTAGACCTAGAATTTTTAGAAAAAAAATAAATATTTAATTTCTTTAAAAGGTTTTGTCTAGAAGTGGTTGATGATCCAATACCTAAGAATGTCTAGTGCCTCACCACAGTCTAGAAGCTAATTATTGAAATGAATATTTAATTAGTTAATTGTCAAATCTTTTTCTAACTCAAATGTAAATCAATACTTAGATTTGAATTTAAATTAAACATTAAATTAATCATCTCACAAAACTTATAAGGTTCCCTGATTGAAAATCTAAAAAAGGGTGAGATGGACTTAAGTTTAAAATAAAAAATAGTTAATCAACCCTAAATTAATTAAACTCAATTCAATTAATTTAACTTAATTAAAATTTAACTAAAATTAATTCAACTTAATTAACCTAAGTCTTGATAATTAATTTTAAATTCTTAATTAATTTCAAAGTATAATTAATTCTTAATTAATTTCAGAAATAAATTAATTTCAAACTCTTTAATTAAGATTTAAATTTAAATTTCAAACCTAATTATTTTTAAATGTTAAATAATATTTAAATTCAAATTTCAAACCTAATTATTTTTAAATGTTAATTAATCTTTAAATTCAAATATCAAACCTAATTATTTTTAAATGTTAATTAATATTCAAATTCAAATTTCAAACTTAATTATTTTCAAATCATTTTCAAAATCTTAATAATATTTTAAATGTTAATTAATCTTCAAATTATAATTAACTTCAAAATTTAAATTTATTCTAAATTCAAAATTCAAACTTATTCAGTATTTTTGAAATCCAAAATTAATTCCAAACTTAAATATCTTTCAAAATCTAAAACTTATATTTTTCAAAATTTAAACGTAAAATCAAAATTAAAAAGGTATACTTAAATATTTTTAATTCTCAAACTTAAAATCAATATCAAAATTAACCAAACTCCATCTCACACAAACTTATAAACTGAACATGTTTGATAACATAGAAAGAATAAGATGGAAAATCAAGAAAATAAAATTTTAAAAATGTTCTTTTTCTCATGCTTGGACTTTAGGATATCCAAATTTAAATAATTTACTTAAACCATTTTGGGGCATTAATCAAGGGGAGAAAAAGAGAGTTAAGTTAAATGATTTTTAAAAGTCAAAGTATTTTAAGTTTTTTTTCTAACAATTTTTTAAAAAGGAAAGTTAAATATTATTTTAGATTTAGGAAAATAAGTTATTGAAAAAGTATTTTTAAATAAGTCTTTCTGAAATATTTTCAAAAAGATAAGTACTTAACTAGATTTGTTTAAAAATTTCTTCAAAAGTTAAGTAAGTGATTTTTTAAATTTAGCTAAGTATTTTTTAAATAAATCAGTTTCTTAGCTAAGTATTTTTACAAGGAATTCTTTTAAATGCTAAGGAATTTTCGAAACTTAAATTTAGCTAAGTTTTTGGTAAAAGTTAAGTACTTGATAAAAAAAATTTTGGCTAAGCTTTTGATTAAAAGAAAAAGCTAAGTTCTTTCTCCAAACCTTACATATTCCTTCAAAGCTTTAGAAAAAATCTAAGGTATTTAAATTAAAAGCTATAAATTTTTTAAAAACTATGTTTTTAGCTTTCTAAAACTCAAGTATTTTTCAAAAGGTTTTTCATAGTTTTTAGCTATGTTAAACTCCCTAATTAAAATTTTATAAAAAAAAAGTATTTCAAATTAAAAATATGACAAAGATAAAGTATTTTTCAAAGTATTTGAAAAGCCAAAATATTAGATTTTGAAATTAAGTATTTTTTCCTCCCCAAATTATTTTTTGAATATGGAAAAGGGGGAGAGAATGGTCAAAAGTAAATGGAGAGTGATAAATAAAGGGGAGCTAAAATTACCTTAGTGTGAAAATTGCTATGTTTTCTCTTTAAACTGCTATATGTGTTAAATTGCTATATTTTCTCTTTAAACTGCTATATGTGTTTACTTAACTTTTGAATCAGATTGCTATAATTAAAAAGGGGGAGATTGTTGGTACATGGAGCACCAGATGATCGAACTTGAGTTTTGATTATGGCAAAAGGTTTAAAAGTTAAGTTGTCTTGTTATCTAACAAGTGTGAATGAGCTTGCATGAAAATCCTAAGTGTTCTTAGGCAAAAGTCCTAGTGGATTCTAGGCAGGTGGAAAACCCTAGGGGGAGGTAACCCTAGATCCTAAGGGATGGTAACACTATGTTATAGAAAATCCTAAGGGGAGGTAACCCTAGGTCCTAGAGGGTGGTAAACCTAGGTCATCGAAGTCTTGGCGGGTCGAGCACTTTGGGTGAAATCCTACAGTCGGGGACTCTAAGTGAAAATCCTAGTGGTCGCGGACTAGGTGAAAGTCTGGACAGGTCATGGAGCGGGCATTCAACATGAACACTTGAAGTCTTGGATGCTGAGCAAAAGTCTAGACGGCCTAAAGGGCCGGTTTGGTAAAAGGTAACTCTCCTGAGAGGAGTAGGTGAGGACGAATTCCCCCGAAGAGGGAATAGTAGGCGTTGGTCCAACCTAGAGTTACAGCGAAACTCAAAATCAGGACCAAATAGTCCGAAGGTTGTCAAGTTATCTATTTACATGTTATTTATCTTTAAGTCTAACTTTGTTTTCCAGGGAACTAATATTTTTATGGGGTTATATTTAGCCTTGTTCGATCGACTGAATGTCCAGATCGATCGACCGAACCACTAAGTGAACAGATCAAATTCTAGCTGGTGGTGAAGTGTTGACCAGGGGTTCAGTCGATCGAACATGGAGGTTCAGTCGATCGAACGGTGGATTAGCTTCAGACCGGGTTGATCGGGTCAGATAAGCTAGTGAGGTCAATGGGATTAGTCGATCGAACGATGGGATCAGTCGACTGAACAAGGACTTATCCCAGCAGTGGAACTTGGACTAGAAGTTGGGCTGATTTAGGTAGGATCGGTTGACCGAACAGTGGGATTGATCGACCGATCAGCGTCGAGTCAAAGACTGATCCCGAGATCAATGGATCTGGATCAGGTCTAGCTCAGCTATAAAAGGAGGGTCGACCAATAACTTTATACGATACATATAAACAATTTGAAGATCAAGAACGAATAACTGCTATTCTCCTACACTACTCCGACAATCGACGAACAAATTTTATGTCTATTGTTATCAGTAACTTTATTATATTATAATTATAATTAATATCTGTACTTATTTCTTAATCTATAGTGATTGCCCAATGAAAGTGATCAACAATCGCAACCCTTAGAGTAGGAGTTGTCATAGGCTTCAAACTAAGTAAAAGAAAATGTGTTAGCATTGCTCGTGTTTTCTTTCTTTATAACGCTGCATCATTCTATTTATTTTCTGAAATGAGTAAAAAAAGCTATGAGTGCTATTCACCCTCCCCCCCCCTCCCGCTAGCACGCATCGATCCTACAAGCCTAAAGAAAAATCAATTATTGATACAAAATAGGTCTTTAGGAACAAACTTGATGATAAGTGAGTAGTTGTAAGGAACAAAGCTAGATTGGTTGATAGAGACTTCAATCAAGTAGAAGGGTTGGATTATGATGAAACTTATATACCTATAGCTAGATTAGAGGTTATTAGGATGATGTTGGCATTTATCACTCATAAGGAATTTAAATTGTATCAAATGAATATAAAATCAGTATTTTTAAATATTTTATAAAGGAAGAGGTATATATTGAGTAACCACTGGGGTTTCAAAATTTAGAATCTATAAATCATGTGTATAAGCTTAAAAAAACCTTATACGGGCTAAAACAGGCTCCACATGCTTGGTATGAATGGTTGTCAATATTTTTAGTATCAAAAGGATTTCATAGAGGAAAGATTGATTTTACCTTTTTCATGAAAAAATAGTGGTAGTGATATCTTTGTAGCCCAAGTCTATGTAGATGATATTATTTGTGATTCCACAAATAAAAGTTTCTTAAATGAGTTTATCAATCACATGGAGAATGAGTTTAGTCGGTGAGTTAACATTTTCCCTAGGTTTACAAATTAAACAAGCAAAAGAGGAAATTTACATTCATCAATCTAAATATACCAAAGAATTATTTAAGAAATTTGGAATGGAAAATGTCAAAGATATATCTACTCCCACGGCCACTAGCACTAAATTAGATAACGATCTTGAAGGAAAAGAGGTTGACCCTAAGATGTATCGTAGTGCTTTAGGGAGTCATCTTTATCTCACGACTAGTAGACCCAACATACTATTTGTTGTGGGTATGTATGCAATGTATCAATCGTATGCCAAGGAGTCACATTTGAGTGCGTTAAGCGAATTCTTTGATATCTCAAGGGTACTCAAAATGTAGGCCTTTGGTATTCTCGACCTGAAACTTTTGATTTAGTGGGATATAACGATTCCAATTATGCCTGATGTAAATTGGATCACAAAAGTACTAGTGGTGGATGTCAATTTCTAAGGTATTCTTAGTAAGTTGGTCAAGTAGAAAATAACATTGTGTAGCTCTCTCCACAACCGAAGCGGAATATATTGTTATGAGAGAGTGTGTATCACAATTATTGTGGATGACCCATACTCTAGAAGACTATAACTCATTTATAAAAATGTTCAAGTTATTTGTGATAATGTGAGTACAATAAATTTGATAAAAAAAATCTTGTCCATCATTCACGAATAAAACATATAGAGGTCAAGCATCATTTTATTTGTGATCATGTGACTCGAGGTGATATCGTTCTAAATTATGTTGAGTCAAAATCAAACTTAGCCAACATTTTCACCAAACCTCTTCCCAAAGTTGATTTTAGTTTTCTTCGAAGGGAATTGGAAATGTGTTGTATTGACTAGATCACAACCCTCTATGATCATTTCAAAGATAAAATTCTTGAAGTTTCCTTAACCTTTATTTTGCTTCTCACAAAAACATAGGATTTCCCTTGTTTGTCCTCTTGAAATGTTTAGATGGAAGTGAGAGGTCAAGGACAATTTTCTTGGTCATAATACTTGTTATGATGCATTACTTTGATCAAGAATATTGAATTTTTCTATTGATAATTTATTTGATCAATCATGGGGAAGATCAATACATAATTAATGTGTATTTGGTCAAAAGATCATAATTGAACATTTTAAACCTTATCAATAATCTTAGTCAAATTAAATCACTTTCCTCTTTTTAGTGATACTCTTGAAGTATTTGAATCCAAGGGTGGGCTCAAGTTGGTAACACTTCGATAGATATCGAAAATCTATGGAGTTATTAGAACCTTAAGCGATTGATATCAATTATGAATCGCTTAAGAACTCAACAATTAGTCACTGTTCAGGACAGAATCACTTAAACCAATCGATTAGGACAACCCAAATTAATTGGATTAGTCGATTTAGAACCATAGTCCATGCCAAAAGTGTGTCAAATTGATTACGATAATCAATTCAGTTAAATTCACGTGATCACAGTAGCTTTCTAAATCAATCACTGTGATTGATTCAGACTCTTTAATCGATTACGGTAGTCACTTACCGCACACTCTTGTGACACACAGAATCCGTAGAAGCGCATGTTCTGATCACTTACCACCATTCTTAGGTGATTAAGATATTCTCTAATCGATTATAATCTGAGCCTTTGTAATCCTGCATCATAAATAAGTCACCTACCCACTTTCCCCTTTTAAAACCCTCTCGCTTCGTGTCTTTGCCCTAGCTGACGACATTTTCCTTTTCTCTCTCGTTGTCGATCGAGTGCCCTAGCCAACCCTTCCTCGCCATCAGCAAGTTCTCTCCTTCAACAGTACACATCAACGTCGCCTCCTTCTCAGTCATGCCTCCAAAAACTAAGTAACTCTTAAACCCTAGAACTCTATTTTTAGTGTCTTTGTTGCTCTATACCCATTACTAATCAGTTGTTTCTGATGTCTACATGCACCATCTCATTTTCATTCATGCTTTGTGTTTAACCTTCATAATTAGTGCGTCATTCACTTGTTGAAAATTGTTTGCTTTTCATCCTCACTAGACCAAGATTTGTTGCTACGGGCGAGGGCTCTTCTCAATCCCCTCAGCCACCTACAGATTCTAGGTTTCCCAATGCATCATTACAACACAAATTTAGTACCCATAAGTTCAAGCTTATTTCTACTTAATCTATAGATCAAAAGTTCTTTCATGACCATTGTTCCAATGTAGTGCGCTTTCTATACCACTATCAGTTGGACAAGCTAGTATATCTTGAGCGTGGGATCCATGAGGATTACGTATGCCAATTTTATAATAACCTCCATCCTCATGGTGACGAATACTAATATCAAACTCCCGTTGCTAAACACACTTTAGATTTTTCTCCTTCTATTTTACAGTCATTCTTAGACTGTCGGTCATCCACCGATACTTTTATCCTACATTGCAGAGCTTCTACCTCCATTGTTTGATTGTATTTCTCTTGATAGCATGCATCAACATTTTTATGGCCAACCACATCTTGATTGACCCCTAGCTTCCATCACCACATATTCTGCTATGGAGCTCTTTCTAGCTGACTATGCCTTGTTTAAGGTCATAGTCAACTACATTTTACCAATTGTCACTCGGGCCCTAGCATCCATTAGATCCATGCATATGTTCATGTTATATGCTCTCATCCAGTCCCTTGATGTCAACATTGTATTAAACATATTCCAATACATCATGCATTTCACTCGGCCAGCTCATGGGATGATACATATGTCGTTTGGCCATATCATTACTGAGTAGTTGGAGTCTATGGGGATCGATGTGACACGTGGTCATCAGCTTTCAATGTCGTGGAAGTATCAAGGATCTTTGCACGCTCCTTCTCCTTGGCTCACATTGTGCCCGAGGGTGATCATCTTCGTTGGGACGGGCAACGACCGAGGGGGCAGGCGACCTGTTAGTATTAACCCTAGTACCAATTATGAAATAATTGTAAAGAGCTCATTTTGTATCATATATCATTATTAATAAAAGGTAAAGTTGGTTATTATATTTATTTCAGTTCAGTGCTGATTGAATAAGTATAATAATGTCTTTAGGTAGTAGGTTCTTATCTACAACATATCAATTGGTTGAATTGATAGTGAGATATTGTAGATATACATAGAATACTACTCTTAACTATTCCTAGTCAAGCATTAATATACAAGGACAATATTAATGCGTTAAGACTAGTATGTAGGTCAACGGATGACTTAATCTCACAAGTCATGGTATGAGATATCAGGTTGACACATGAGTATATATTAGAGAATATGTACTAAATGACCCACCATGAGAATGTTTCATGGATCATTATATGAGTAGCATAAACATTCTCATGTGACTATTGGTATGAATAGTCCTTAGACCTGAAGTCACTACCGTTCCCTATATAAGGAGTTGTATACTTTGGTATCGACAAACGTCACCTGTAATAAGGTGGACTATAAAGTCGATCACTGGGTATATAATAAATTATGTAGAGGGAAGTGAGTGATGTAGATGGGATCTATCCCTTCCATATGACAGAAGCGATATATGTGGGCTCCTTGATTAGTAGGACACAAGAATGCATGATCATGCCCAAATAAGTCAATATGTGATATTGAACTTATTTGATTGATGTGTCTACTTAGAGATCAAAAAGTACAAAGATTGATAATAGGATGACATGGTCTATGCCTTATTAATTAATCTAGATATCAAGGATAGAAGGATTGAGTCATACAAGATAATAGACATGGAAAGGTTATGTCGGATCTCGACATTCTCTCACTTGGGTAGCAATAATAATACATTGCTAGATGTTACTCATTGCTTATGTATCTAAAATGACTTTAGATACATTGCCAATGTTACGAGAGCCTATTAGGTCACACACAAAGAACATGTTAATTTGAAGATGAATTATAGGGTTAAGTCTAATCCGTCAAATGAATTCAGATTAAACTCATTGAGTAATGGGTTAGACTCATTGGTTTATTGAGTTAATGACTTATTAGATTAATGATTAATCCAATATACTAAATCCAACCCATTAAAATTAATGAATATTAATAGAGATTAATACATCATTAATCAAAAGGAAGATCAAGAGATAAAAATGTTTTTGTATTCATTGGATGAGTACAAAATCCATTTGTAAAAGTATCCTTTAGGTGAAGTAACTTTTTTGGTAAAGTAACCTTTTGGTGAAGTAACCTATTTAGTAAAGTAACTCTTTTGTGAAGTCACCTTATATAGATAAAGTGACCTTTTGAGTGATGGTGATCTTCTTGGTTTTTGCTCTTCTTCCTCTTTTTCTCTTGGCCAAAAACAACCTTGTGTAATTGCTAGCACAATAAAGGTTATTTCTTCTCTAAGTCTTGAGTTCATGAGACGGACGGAGAATGTGTGGATACCGTAGAAGCGTGGACATGTTGATTGCACTGAGATCTGCATTCCAATCAAAGTTGCTGTTGGGAGTACCAGTTCACACAACAAAGGTAACTATTCTATCTGATAGAATACGAAAACGTAGTATATAGTATTCGTAAGGATCTCTAGAGGGATCCTTTTTCCGCTGCATTATGTATTGTTTTATGCATTTGGTCCCTACAAACCAAACTAAAATTCTAAGTTAAACTTAATCAACCATCTCACAAAAACCCATAGGAATAATATAATTGACAATCTAGATTGGGTGAGATGGAAAATAAGGGGTTGAATTCAATCAATCTATCTTATAATCCATTTAAATTGGATCCAAATAAAATACTTTATGTGTAGGAACATAATGATTTGGACTAATGGATATTGGATAGTGGATGCTCCAGACATATGACTGAAGACCGATATAAGTTCACTAAGCTAAAATTCAAGAACCTAGGATCAGTTGCGTTTGACAACGATGAAAAACTTAAAGTAATTGGAATAGGTAATATTGAGATGAGTTTCAATTTCAATATTCAAAAAATTTATTAGTTGATAAATTTAAATTTAACTTACTTAGTATAAGTTAACTGTGTGACTCTAGCTACTTTGTATCTTTTTTTTACTCTAAATGTATAATTAAAAATATCAAAAATCTTGAAATTATACTTAAAGGAATTAGAAAAAATAATATTTACACAATTAATCTACCAACCTCCTCACTCAAGTGTCTCTTAACACAACAAGAGGAAACCAAATTGTGGCATAAAATATCGTATCACACTTGAAAGGATTAAATATTT
>JBBMJZ010296405.1:0-18029 GCA_037833815.1 Zingiber zerumbet
TCGCACACTAGCAATTTCTCACCCCTTGAGCCTTGGACGGACTCCCTTTATATAGGGAAATACACTAGGGGCATAATAGACATTTCCATTATGAGTAGTGGGGAAACTGGCCATGTTCCCCACTATCCCCATTTCCAACAGCCGCACGGGTCCTAACATATATGTCGTTAATTAGCAATCAAATCTTATTTTAGTTGCTAATTTAGTGATAAAATTAATATTCCGCCTCAATATTAGTCGTTATAACTAAAAATCATAGTTAATCTATTTAATTAGTGATAAAAATTTAATTCCATCGTTAATTTACATACTATTAAAATTTTTTGTCACTGATTTAAAATCATTAGGGTTTTTTATCGTGAACTTTTTCAAATCGATCCCTCTCTCCTTTCCTCTTCGATCCCCATTCTCTGACGTCCGAATCCGATCTCCTCTCTAGCGTGAACTCGTCTCTGGTGTGAGGTAAACCTTTCCTCTCCCTGTCGACCTCGATGAGACGGTGGGTTCTCGCCGAGGTTGCGTGTGCTCAGGAGGCCGGTTGCGACCTAATCACGTTGTGCTCACGAGGCCGACCGCAACTTCACGCTGTTCTCACGAGGCCGATCGCGACCTCACACTATGCTCATGAGGCTGACCACGACCTCGCACTATGGGTCGACGTCTCAACCCTCTGAACCTTGGCCAACTACGAGTTCTTCCCCGGTCTCGCATTTAGGTCATGAGTCTGACCGCTACCTCAGGCCTAGCTGGCTTGGTTATGCGGCTGTGGTCGGTTGTGTAGTTGTAGGCAACCGATCATTCAACCTAGTCCTAGCGGGCTACAGTGCAGCCTTGGTCAGGTGGGCAAGCATGCAACCTTGTCTTGGTAGCCAGTTGTGCAGCCCAGGCCGGGTGTCCAAGCACACACGCACACAGCTTGACTGAATGGTCAGGCAAGCGTGCAACCCAAGTCGGGCAGTCCGATGCATGTGCAGCCCTGGCTGGGCAACCGTGCAGCCCTGGCCCGACAACCTCACACATGTAGCCTTGTTCATGCGCTTATGCAACCCTGGCCGAGTGGCCCAATGGCTACACGCGAGTGTGGCTTGGGCGACCGACCATGTATGCGTGTAGACCTCTAGTTTTTGGGTAAACAATGATAAACACTCAAATATTGATTAAGACTTATAAACTATTAATGTTAATAAATCAGATGATAATGATAATTAAATTTTTAAATATGTTTGCTTTTTTACATGTAAATCTGAGTAGTTCTCTCATGTAAGACATTATTCTTTTGATTTAATTATTATTTGGTATGTGTATATGGTATAATGTTATTTTGCATATATAATTATATCAGATATTGCAACCGTATACGATCACCAGATTATTTTGAGGATTTTTGTGGTTGGATAAGTATTGATATTATTAGTAATTTCAATTCATTTAATCTTTTATTTATTATTTTGATACATAAAAATAAAATTATGCAGTTTTACTTCTGATGGTCATGGTGTAGCTGCTTATATAAGCAAAAAAAAATCTAAAATTTTATTATAAAAAATTTTTAGTAAGTAATTTGAATATTATTGATACTATATATTATAATATACTTTTATACTAATTTTCTCGATATTATTGCAAAAAAATATATTTGGGAGCCAGGACACAATGCATAATTTAATGAAACATTAAATAATTATTATATAAGACTATACAATGATTTGTTATACAAATGAAGAAGGAAGGAAACAAGATCATCCTATGTACCAAATGAGATTTGGGATGCATAGAAGAACATTTAAGCTGTAGAAAAATAACAATAAAATTCATCAAGTACTTGAAACAATAGAAAATACTGAGCTCGCTGGCCCAAGTACTAGATTCACAAATCATACAACTGGATCACGAGCTATTGTAGAACATGCAATATACTTGATAAGTTTACTATAAAGTTATATTAGAATTTTTTTAATTATTAACGAACTTATTTTATTTTATAAAAAAAATTGTATAGGTAGGTTGATATTTTACAAAGACCTCCTACTCGTTGGGAGATATTTCGAAATAAAAAAATATGACACTTTTGTCAATGCTTGACTAAAGGTCATAGACGTAAGAATATTAACTTTATTACTGCTCACATTTAACAATTACAAACTTTATTAATTGTATATTAATTATTAGTAATAGTTTTTTTACATGTGTCTCGGTCTCAGTATGCTATAGATGGAGTTTCTGACTCGATGACATTATCGGCGGAAGGAAAAAAAAACTCCCTTTACAATCTTGACTTCTAGACAAAAGGTGCATATGATCGTGTGATGACTCCTATGCTCAGGGGTCATCCCAATTTTTCATCTACTCAAGTGGAAACGTTAATACAAGAAAATCAAGAATTGAAAGATCGAGTCACGCTATTAGAAAAATTTTGGGTCAGTAGTAAGCAGTTGATGCAAGATCATATCAAGACGTTAGTAGAGCAACAAATGTAAGAATTTTCTCTTGCTTTCCATTAATGAATCATTTTTCTTTTTCAACGCCGCATGATTTTGACCTATAGGAGACTCAAGACACAAATGATATTGATAAGTAGCTCATGGTTCTGAGATAACTTTTTTGTTTATCACTAGTTTTGTTAATTTTAACATTATATGTCTCTCTAATTGTATTACATATTTTCGTAAACAATGTAGATAAAGGTATTATCATTATTATCAAATATTCAAACTCTCATTAAGGTATATTTTTAAAAATCATGCGTTTCTTAGTTTATATATTTTTCTGATAAGTAGGTTTGAACACGTAAGTTTTTAACCAATAAATATATGCAAGATATACTAGGTCTTGAACACGTAAGTTTTTAACAAAAGTAAGGATAATTTTGTAACTTTACATATTTAACTTTCATTACCCTCACTTTTATACCAAACACGGTAACACATGTTACATTAATGAATCTTCCCTCCCTCCCAAATAAGGAGAAAATAAATACTTTACCTCCCCTCCCTTTCCTTCCCTGCATCTCCCTTCCCCTTCCGTTAATGAACTTTCGCTCACCCTATCCAAACAGAGGGTAAAAAGATCGTAAGAGCATCTTCAATGGAGAATATTTGGAGGGGATATTTCTCCAAATATCCACCCCTCTCAAATATCCCCCATTGTGGGGGATATTTGAGGGGTGATTGGAAATCACCTGGCACTATTTTGTGCCCGGTGATTTCCCTCTTGTGGGGCACACCAAAATGGTGGGCTACTATTATTTTTTTAATTTAATTAAATTGGAAAAAAAACAAAAACTGAACGTTAGAAGAAACAAAATCAAACGTTCGAACGAATAAATGTTGGGAAAAAAAATAAAAAAATAGTAACATTGGAATCAAAAATCAAACAGAAAAAAAGTGAACGTTAATCTCAATGTTCATTTTTTCGAACGTTGGGTAATGTTTATTTTCCCCCTATATATACATCGTTTCTTTCATCTATTTTCATCACTTCTATACTCACTGCTACCAAAACTTTAGAGAGAAATGAATAAAAATTCTGGTCGTTATTTTAGGGATTTGTTCAACTCTCCAAATATCGACGAAAATTCTAGTGAAGAAAGTTCTCGAATTCATCCTAATTTCTTCAATCCTCAATTTCCATTTCCCACTTAACATCCACCAAATTTTTAACCTTTTCCATACCCACCGCCATATTACCATAATTTCTAAAGTTATCAAAATTATTTGAGTGGCAACCCTCGAGCTCCGTTTTATACATATCCTACAGAATATTGGTAGAGTAGTCAGTATTTCATGCAAGCCCTATGGACTTAATCCGCTTCATTCACCAGAGATTCAGTCAAATGAATCGAGAAGAGCTAGTATTAATGCAACTGACAGTGATAAAGGTACACCTTATGCAACCCCCGATTCACAATTTCCTCCATTCTCATATGAAACTGCAAACGATGATATTATTCTTAATCAAGCACCAGAGATGGACAATAAATCAGATGAAAACCATAGCAAGTAAATAGTATGGACAGTAGCAGATGATAAGCTCCTTGCAGCGGCCTATAAAATTATGAGTGAAGATTCAGTAATTGGTAATGCCCAGAAGAGTGAGTCATTCTGGAAACGAGTTGTGACATACTACAATACCAATCAAGATAAGAGAGCTAAAAAGAGAATTGTGGAGAAAGCAAAATCACATTAGCTTTGCTGAAAAAGATCGTAAATAGAGATACAATAGAATCTATAATAAATGGTATAATGATCGACCAAGCGGATGGAGTGACGAGGATTTGATGGTGCAAGCTCATGAAGAATACAAGAGTACCTTTAAAACTACTTTCCAATATGAACATGTGTGGAGAATCGTGAAAGATAGTCAAATGTATGCTCCTCAATCCTCAGAGCGACGGGCTACAAAAAAAGCAAGAACATCATAATCATCAGGTGCACATACTGACTCTTCTAATCCTAACACAACTGTTGATATAGATGATAGAAAAATCTGATCTCGTCCAATGGGACAGAAGGCAACAAAGAAGAAAGACAAAGAAAGAGTAGACATAATTGATGAATTGAATCAGGCTATACAACAATCAATGACACATTTGAAAGAGTATAATAACAATAAGAAAGTGAATCAACTCATCCAAGCATATTAACTCCTCGTAATGGACACACGAGGCATGACAGTTGAACAATTTTAAAATCATCTAGCGATATGTGAACAGCTGAAGAAAAAATTGAACATGTAGCTAATTTCTATGGTTTATTTTATCTGCTCTATGTTTATTTTATTAATTATAGTTTACCGTTATGTGTTTTATTAATTTAATATGGTTTGTATCTTTGTATATCAATTTCAAATTTATAAAATATTTGTATTAGTATGAAGTAGTATTTTCTTAAATTTATATGTCCTTTATTGTATTTTTCTTAAAATTAAATGTAAGTTAATCAAATGTGTGTGCCCTATAAATATTTGGTTAGTGAGATATTTGATTGTGGAATTGCATATATTTGAGAGTGAATATTTGATGGTGGGACCCATAAATATTTCATTGTGAGATTTGAGATATTTGAATAATAGGATATTTGAAGAATGATGTGGAAGTGAGGGTCATAAATATTTGGAAGAAATATCGCTAACTATTGTAGATGCTCTAATTCATTTTAAGTCAATCAAATCTATTTAAACCTTAAACTTAGTTCATCCATAACTTAGTCAAATTAACCTGAGTTTGAACCAATATAATCCTTATCTCAATGTCTACCTGTTGGATTTAATTCAAACCTAATCTGATTTTAATTTTGCACTCTCATTTTGTGTTATGTGATTTAATTTATCCATTTATTATTATATATTTTATTTTAAAATTTCCTTAAAATATGAATTTATCTAGTTAAAAAATTAATTAAACTAGTTAAAAAATTAATTAAGTATTATTAACAAAAATTAATTAGGTATTATTTTTAAAATAAAATATGGAAATAGATGAAAAAATATAATTGATTCATAAAATGTGATACTATTTAGACATCTTTAATAATAATTTTAAAAATTATTCTAGTCGATCAGATTTTAATGTATTATTCTTTCGGGTAAAAGTGATATCATTTGATAGCTCAGGTCGATGGTTTTTTAAAATATGTTGTTATTTTAATTTTTCGATGACAAAGGGTGAATCAATCGATCAAAGTGACGTGAGATTTTGATATTGAGTCGTACTCTTCCATCTCCCCGGTCGAAGTTAGCAGCTGCTGTACGGCTCTTCTCAGTTCCCATGTGATCTTATTTGTTCCTGGGACGTTGATATTCCAGTGCATCAGAAGGGGAGTCCTGATGAGATGGATCGACGGGAAAGATGCACTTTGATGAGATCGAACGGCAGACACGTGTAGTCGCACAATACTTGCTCCGCGGGCGTCCGCACGTTTCGTTTGACGAAAGCGCCTCGAACGAGCACCAATAAGATGCACTGGAATCGCAACCTGACTCCACCCCTCGCGCTTGCGTTCCCAGCGCTACTTCTCTGTCTCCGAGAAAAGAGGGCAAAGAAGAACGAGGCGCTTCGGAAGGGTAAAATCCCTGATCCAGCTTGTAAATCGAGGATTTTTTCTTCTTCTATTTCTATTTGCCTTTCTTTTTTTGGCTATATTGAGAGATCTGTGCGGATCTAATGTTATTTTCATGTTTTTATTTGATACGTTTTGTTTTCTCCGAAATCGACGCCCTAGTAATAGTCGGCATCGTTGTTTGAACAATTCTCAGCGTCTGATATATAATCCCTCACAGATCTATGTATTCCTCCCTTGTCGTCGTCGTTTTTGGTCGATTCGTTTATTTAGGTTGGAATAAGGTCAGTGTAATTGTTGCTTCTATGTCTACAAACTGCTAGACTGGTAGATCTGGTGCGTTTATGCTGGTCTACCGGGATTTACACAATGTTTGATTACATATCTATTTGAATTGGTGGGTAATTCTATCGAGAGATTCAGATCTATCGGGGGATTTCAGATATTGAAATTTTTAGCCTGTTTATCATCATGCTTTGATTGATTTAGGAATGTAGGAATTGTGTATAACAGTTGCACTATCTGGATTTAGCTTAAACACCCATGGAGCTAGTTATGTGTTACAGAAATCCTAGTCACGAGGTGCTTACACCGTTGATTTTCCTCACTTTGTCTGCGTTTACAAAGTTTTAAAATAAATAGTTAGACCTTATGTGAATATATAAATTTTAGTAGATAAGTACACTTTAAGCATCCAAAGACATTTTGGGAGAAAAGAAAGCTTGGCAAATAATTTCAAGAAAACGCATTCAAGCTGGTGCACTTAAGACCTTTGTCTGTGTGTGTGTCTTTGGATTGTACTTTATTTTTTTGAATTCTTTGCTTTCTTTTGTTTTTTCATTGTTGTTGTTTTGCCCTTATTTGGATAGGTTTTAATACGTTTGTGGTGAATTTTAGACAAGAAAAGAATATTTAGTATGTACAATGCTGTGAGAAAAGTAATGCATGCAAATTGTAGTTTTAGTGCTGCATGTCATTGTAGGTTTACATCAAAGTTCAGCTTTATGTCAATCTTTGTTTATGTTAGCAGTTAGTATTTGATGAAGCCACCAATCATTTGCAAGGAATATCTTCTTGTGTATGACTACGTGTTAATTAGAGTAAGGTTAAACCGTTAAAGATTGAATCAACTAGAAAAACTTTAGAAATGAAGGATTTAAAGTTAAACAGAATTAAAACTTAAATTGAATATATTAATGTACTTTTTAATTATAAAAGAATTCAAGGAAAATTGTGATTGATGGGCATTTAATTTGTGTAAGAGTTTTAAATATCTTTGATCTATTTATTTAGGAGATTTATAAAGATATGAATAATAGAATGAAAAATGAATTGATGATGCAGAGAGGAGTTTCTATAGTCTTGTTACTTGTTGTGCGTGCCTCAAATTTTAAAATTGTGATTGGATCCATCATATTTTCTGAATCAGAGTGTTGGGAAAGATTTCTTTACTGACTCTTACATTTCTGTCACCTGTGTTGCTACCTATCCAACTCCTAGACAGTTTAATCTTTGAATAACAAAGGGTCCTTGACTAGAGAGGCTATCTATGGTAATTGTTGAATCTGTTAGTCTATGCTGCTGATCTTTGATTGTTGCTGAAATGTAGGTCTTTTAAGTCTGTCATGGCTGATCAGGTTAATCACCCAACTGTAATTCAGAAATATGCTGGTCAACTCCATCTCAAGTCCAGCTTTTTGCAAGATCCTAAAGCTCAGAGATACAATTTGTATAATCCTGCTCTGTATGAGAGGCACTTTACGACTGTAAACTACCTAAATGGAGGTTTTCAGAAACCATTCATGCAGGTGGGCAGTTGTAACTATGATGCCTCCACTGTGCTGTCTGTGCATCCTGTTTATGCTCAGGCTCCTGCTGAGAAAGGCTTTAAAAACTTTGCTATTGATTTCCTCATGGGTGGAGTTTCTGCTGCCGTCTCCAAGACAGCTGCCGCTCCCATTGAACGTGTGAAGCTGCTGATCCAAAATCAGGATGAGATGATCAAGGCTGGTCGCCTCTCTGAACCTTACAAAGGAATCACGGACTGTTTTGGCCGAACAATTAGAGAAGAAGGTGCTTTGTCTCTGTGGAGAGGAAACACAGCTAACGTCATTCGTTATTTTCCTACTCAGGTATTTCATATGTGGTTATCTTTAACGTGTTTCTTCATTTTTTTCATAAAGTGGCTATTAAGTTGCCTAAAAAATATAAAAAGGGAAGCTTCACCTTTTAATGTCATCCTGTAGGGTTAACATGGTACAGTTTGTTTGTTTCTCGTTACTTAGATATATGCTTTTCACTTTAAGAAACTTTGTTTGAATTTGTTGAGTACTTGCTTTTACTGCAAGGTTCTGTTAATTAGATATTTGACTATCAAATTGCAAATATATTTATTTCAGTGTTTAGCATAACTTCTACTGTTGTAACCTTGATATAGTTCAACTATAACTAGTTTGTCAGCATATGTGATCAAATCAATTCTCAAACTCATGTGCACGTTGCATAGAACTCATGCTTTTTGAGTTTTGCTGACAATGTTTGTAGAATAGGGTTGGCAAATTGAGGTTCACATCGGAAATTATTTTGGTGAGTTTTGAAATCATGAATCTTTAAATTATGGATTATAAGTCTTAGATAATAACTTATAATTTTTGTTTTGGATTAGATTGACATTTAAAATTATGTACAATAATGGAATATTTGATTTAATAGCATAATAGTAAAGAGGAAAGTTAATTTTGATTAATGAAAAAAAATAGTCTCAGATCTTATATTGATGGCAATATACAAATTAGCATTTATTTCATTTCAAACGTATCTCTATTTGTTGTTTCCCATTCCATTTTTTATTTTAAGATTCTACTCTCCGCATCCTTAATGTTAATAGCATAATATTTGTATTGTATAAAATTTACCCCTTTTTCTTTCTTTCTATAATGGTTTAGATTTAATTTTTACTATGTTGTGTTTAATTTTAATTTTTTAATGGGTTAGATATAGTTTCTATTAGTTAGATTTAACCTTTTATTACTTTTCTTTCTTATCTCTAGAATCATATAAAATAAAATTTGTATTCATTCCTATTGAATGGAATCATAATGGTTCTTTTAATTTATCTTATGTAGAATCTTGAATCATAACTAATTGTATGATATGATGAATCGTATGATTTTGATTACTATACGGTAACTCTTTTGCTTTGACCTTTGACATATTTTAACAAGTAATTATTATAATTAAAATATTGATATCAGCTGTTGATACATCGTTGTTGGTGGAACAAATTTCATTATTCATATTTTAGTATAACTTATAGGAAAATGTGTCTTATTTATGCATTAATATGATATTTATGAAACAAACAAAAAGTATATGTTACCTTTTCCGTTTACTACTCAACAGCTCAATTGTTTTTTTTTAATCTTTTTGTTTCTAATGGTAAAATCAATAAATTCTTTGCCAGGCACTGAACTTTGCATTTAAGGATTATTTCAAAAGGATGTTTAACTTTAAGAAAGATAAGGATGGATACTGGAAGTGGTTTGCTGGCAATCTCGCTTCAGGTGGTGCTGCTGGTGCTTGCTCTTTGTTCTTTGTTTACTCTCTGGACTATGCCCGTACCCGTCTTGCAAATGATGCAAAAGCAGCAAAGAAAGGAGGAGGAGGAGGAGCAAGGCAATTTAATGGTCTTATTGATGTTTACCGGAAGACGTTACAATCCGATGGCATTGCTGGACTTTACAGAGGATTTAACATTTCCTGCGTCGGGATTATAGTGTACCGTGGTCTCTACTTTGGAATGTACGATTCATTGAAACCAGTGCTCCTTACTGGAAAGTTGCAGGTAATTGTTTTTTTTTTTTTGGAAAAAAGGTAAAAAAGAAACATATGTAGGTGTACTCGTAGAGTCAAATTGCCTATTCTTCTTATGGGGAAAAGACAATGTAGTCCAGACTTGGTAAAGCCACCTCCACTCACTAGCATGAAATTGTCTACCGTTGTGATTGCAGGATAGTTTCTTTGCGAGCTTCGCATTGGGTTGGCTAATCACCAATGGAGCTGGTCTTGCATCATACCCTATTGACACGGTCAGAAGAAGAATGATGATGACCTCTGGAGAGGCCGTCAAGTACAAGAGCTCATTTGATGCTTTCTCACAAATTCTGAAGAACGAGGGCGCCAGGTCCCTGTTCAAGGGTGCTGGTGCCAACATACTACGTGCCGTCGCCGGTGCTGGTGTGCTTGCTGGTTACGACAAGCTGCAGCTGATCGTCTTTGGCAAGAAATACGGATCCGGCGGTGCTTAGAGACACAGCCTTTTTCCAAGATAATGACGAATTCTATTTAAGTGAACCATCAGTTTACAACAAGAAATTTTTAGACTTGAATAATTTTTGGCAGTGGGAGAATTTTCCGAGCATTTTTCTAGTGGAGTTTTGTTCTCCAAAACCTCGTTTAAGTTACCCTTGTTGGATGCTTTCTTTTCTTGTTTGTTGGCAGATGGGTGCATGCTCCCGTGACTCTGCCTCTCATTTTTTTCTACATAATGACGTTGTCAAGATATCTCTAGATTTTATATTGCTAATTATGCTTGTGAGTTTCTCTTACATCATTAGCTAAATAAAGCCGTTTGTGTCAAAATAATGTTTTTTTAATATAAATTGTATATTGATCTTGTACTGTTAATTGGTTTTCATTCCCAGCAAATTTGATTCTCCATAGTCAAAGCTACGAGTCTTGTTCATTTTGATAATATAGATAGTTAAGAATTTATTCAAATATTAGTTGATTTTTGAGATCAAAATATTGATTTAGCAGACAACAGAGATGGCCCCGCTATCCACGCTCGCTCATGGATTCTCAACAACAAATCAATCATAAATAAATAAGATGAGCTGCTCATGTTGCACAAATACGGATCCCACAAACCAAAACGACACCTCTCAAGAAGTGGCCTTCATGCTTTATTCTATGACGCAGGAAATTTCTCAACTTGCCAGCTTTTGTTCTTCTGATTCAATTTTGCATATTAGTGGGAGGGTTGAAACTTAACAATGAGATCCGGCCCCTTCCTCCTGACTTATTCTGTCATGAGGAAGGGAGGTGCATGCCGTGTCAATAAGCCTTCGGAGCTGTGTCTAACTCTAAATTAACATCATGGCCTCCGAGGACACCAGGAGCGCTGCCAAGAAAGAAGAGAATTTGATGGGGAAAGACGGAGAGGAAGAGATTGATAGCAGTGAGGAGGATAGGCTCAAGAGGCAGATGAGCGAGGCCACTCTCTATGCTACAGAAGAAGAGGATGATGATGAAGGCAATGGAACTCAAGGCATTGACTTGGGGCCAAGAATTAGCCTCAAGTCTGAGATCGAAAAAGATAAGGTCTGCTTCCACTTCTCTTCACTTACATCTATGTTCGCTTGTATCTGAAACTATTTGGTGCAGGATGACGAGAGCCTTAGGAGGTGGAAGGAGCAGCTATTAGGAAGTGTTGATCTCAACTCAGTTGGAGGTAACTATAATCTTCCCTCAATAAATATTTATAATCTGTAATTATCAATATCTTACTGTATATGTTTTCTTTTGTTTTGTTGTAGAAACCTTGGAGCCAGAGGTTGAGATCCTGAGCCTTTCAATCGTTTGTTCTGGTAGGCCGGACATTGTTCTGTCACTTCCTGTGCTACCACCAAACCACAAACGTCCTTGGTTTATTCTGAAAGAAGGTAGCCATTACAAGCTCAAGTTCACCTTCATGGTCCGCAACAACATAGTTTCTGGATTGAAGTACACTAACACAGTTCGGAAGGCCGGCATCAAGGGTGATCATATGTTAATCTTTTCAAATGATATATTAATTTGTTCAATCTAGCTCAAAGTTAATGTTATATGCAATGTCAAAATTAATTAAGATTGTGATGGTTTACAGTGGACAAAGCAAAAGAGATGCTTGGTACTTTCAGCCCTCAGCTTGAGGCATACACATTCGAAACATCAGAAGAGATCATCCCTTCTGGCTTCTTTGTAAGAGGATCATATTCTGCAAGAATGAAGGTATAATTAATATTCTTGTCTACACATCATTAAAGGTACAACAGCTAATGACATAAAAATCTCTCTTTTTTAATGTCGTTCAGTTCGTCGACGATGATGGCAAGTGTCACTTGGTGATCAACTACAGCTTTGACATCCGAAGAGAATGGCCATCGTCTAGTTGAGAATGAACTATTTCCTTTTGACAAATTCTTGATTATTTATGGTGTTGAGCTGAAATCTAAACTCCTGCGATAGAAAGGCTAAATTTCTTGAGTTACAAGATGAATGAGTGTAGTCCTTTCTTTTGTTTCCTTTATTTCTTGAGCCTGGAATTCCATCTTTGTTGTTTCAAGCATCATTTTTTCTTGTTATGAGTACTTTACTACTCAATTAAGTAATCGTACAATACAGGCAGATGATATGATGATCGTTGAACTATTTTAATTTAGGACCGTAGATTTTAAGTCCCATTTGTGTTCTTCTCTCTTAGCATAATGATACGGGACAAACAAGAATAGTAGGGTTGCCCTTGGGGCACGATTCAGTAGTAAGTATTTGGAATAAGACTATAATGATCGAGGGGTTAAAACTCAACAGAGGGTTTCACAACCTCTGTAGACATCCGCTCATGCACTTGCCACTTGAGCTTCCCCGTTTTACTTCCCTCTCAATGGTAGTAAGCAGTCTGGGGGGCCGCTAATGCTATAATTTGCTATAATTGGAGAATAGTAGGGGTTGCCCTTGGAGGACATGATTCAGTGGTAAGTGCTTAGAATAAGAATATAGTGGTCGAGGGATCAACATTATGGAGAGGATTTCATCACCTTTATAGACCTCCATTCAGACACTTGCCACTTTAACTTCTCTATTTTATCTCCCTTCCAATAGTAGTGGGCAACCTGAGAGGGTTGTCGATGTGACAATTCCATATTTTTTCGAAGAATAGTGGGAGATACTGTATTTTTTTTAAAAAAAAATTAAGATCAAATAATAAAGATAAAAGGAGTGATAAAAATCATGATTCCTAAATAGTAGGAAAAAATAGTTGAATGAGCCTTCAGTTATGTCAGTAGCAGCGAGATAGACCATAGTGTTTGTTTTTAGAAATAAGTTGTATCAAGTGCAATTACAAAATACCTTTTTTCGACACTGAATTTTTTGTTAAAGCAAAGATGTGTCCCACAAAAACATTGTGATGATTATTAATTTTCACAACTTGTGAGAAGCAAAGCCATTATGGAAACCTTCCATGCTAATATTTGTTATAGTAGAAAATATTTTAAAGCCAAAAAAAAAAAAAAAACTTGTATGCATTTATACACACAAGAATATAATAATAAAACTCAAACGAACTAATTGGTAAAATTAAATTAGTTATGAACTATTACTCATTGTTTATTGCGTGATCATTTTGCATGCACATTACTAGGTTATTTGAAATAAAAATTGATGCAATTCTTCTACCTTCGATCAATGAATTTGATATTTTATGATTGACTGATGCATAAACCTACGAGATGCATTGTTATGGACAATTATCAACTTTCCCACATGCCATGTCCTCTAGATGTGGCATAAATTGAAGGTCGATATTCCCATATTACACGGGGAGTAAAATATTTTGCATTGAACATAGTAAAAAAGTCTCCTACTGTTGAAATTTACCACATGACATCCGTTTAGAGGACATTCCTACAACGAGTTTCATATTCATCCAGTGATATGGATGACATTCCTACAAGGATATTCATGTTCAATAGAGATTCATATTCATCAAGCCATCGGATCCACCTTTTCACATAATGTATTTATCTATAATCTAATTGTTTAGATAATGACTTCAGCAGTTGTACATTTAACAAGGACGAAATGCAACCTTTCAACTCTTGAATTTTGGGATGAATGGAACGGAACAGCTCAGTCCTTATAATGAGTAGTTTCAAATTACTCTTCCCAATACCGAAATGAAATCATAGAAGGAATAAATCACTCCCATTTCATTGCATCCTACCCCCTACCAGATCCACCAACAGAGAAACGCACACAATTATTGAAGTACAGTCGAGAGGATGAAACAAGCTGCAGTAGACAACGCTGTGGTATTACAATAACTTATTCAGATCATTTTCACAAACACAACCAAGAACCTCCACGTTCATTTCAGGATCTGATGGCAGAAACATCTTATTGCCTTTGTAAATGCCGATCGCATCTCTGATAACAACCACCAAAGGTTACTAGCATTCAGAAGATCTCTCCAGCCACTAATGGTACTGAGCACGCCAACTCAATTTGCTAACCAAAATTACCATTCAGTATGATCATCTCCTCCTACCATGCGAATGATAGTACCCACTAGATGGATGTGGATGTTGTCGTGGCCGCAAACCCATCCTCATACCATCCCCCCAATTACCTCGGACTGTAGTCCGGTTACCACTGCTGTTCCCAGATTGCATCCAGTTCCCAGCTTGCAATGATGCTCCACTTAGTTCCTCTTCTTCCCTCTCATTATATTCCAGAATCCGCTTCTTCAGATGTTGTTTCTCTTCCAACTCAGCAGCTTCCTTTTGTTTTGTACTTTGCACGAGAGTGCAGTCATGGGGGACGTACATTTGCTTTGTTTGCTGCTTGTTGCCTCTTTTCATCAGCACTTTAACTCTCACCTTGTTTAGTCCTCCACCACCATCTTCCTCTACAGTGTCTTCACCACTCTCCCCCTCGACAAACCTCGGGTCCTTAGAACCATCAAAAACATTCATCGGTATTATCATATTAATAGTAGGCCTAGCCCTTGTGTCCAGCTTTCTTGATTCCAAGCTTTCCTGCATCAGAGTCTTCAACTCACGGTCGAAGTCCTCTTCTTCATTGGGATCCACCTGCACCAATTTCTGCCTGACGTGGACATTGTCTTCCTCATCAGATCCAACTGCACCATCATCTTCATCATCATCCTCATCACCATCCGACCCATCATCCGATTTGTCTTCATACATTGGTTCTTCCTCGTCTTCATGCCCATCGTGATAAATGCTACCATTGTCAGAGTAGCTATCACTATCCCCTGCTGCGTCATGAACCCTACCATTCTCTATTCCATTTGTTGTACCTTGTCCGTTGACATTAATTGTTGAAACTGACTGAGATTGACCTTTTTGAGATTCACCATCTGAGTGCTTCTCATTGTAGATCTTGTCAGTTGAGAAAGTTCGCTCATGTTCCTCGAGTTCAACAAGTGCAATATTAACTTCCTCAATTGTTGAGTACCTAGTCATATCAGGTCGTAATTCTGCAAACATGTCCTGCAATGATGTCCAGTAAGCAAATATAATTTCTGAGTAGAAACAGACAGATCCTTAAACATGATGACTCAAGCAAGTAGTGGACTAACCTGAATGTCAAACTCAATGTCGAATGGTATTGGGCCTTTGCTTAGAACATATTGTTGAAAATATATCAAGAATCTATCAAGCTTTCTCTTGGAAGAACCTCTATCAAAATAGTGACCACACGTCTGAAGAAGTGTAACTATCAATCTGATACGGAAACAATCTTCTGGTGGATCCAAAGTATCTTGCTGAAAGGAAAACATCAGTCAGTCTCATCTTCCATTGTTATCATTGATAACGAAATTGATACTGCAGCTTTCTCAAAATATTCCACTGTTAGATCTAGCAAACCTAAGACGATACATCACCACCATATGTCACAATTACAAGAAAAACAAAGTAGGGAAATACATAATACCATATTTTTTTTAGACAGCAGATTTATGCATAGTCTGACAAAAGTTGGGTATAATAACATAAATGACCTCCATAACCAAAAGCTAATAATTGCTCTCTCTTACTATCCATCTTTGATGACAGACGGAAAGTTAGCAACTCCTTAAACTTGAAACAGAAAATGAATTAGGTATGAAGTAAAATAAATAGCAATGCTGATTTCAGTAGGGACATCATGCTTTTTTGGATCCTAGAAGTGCCAATGCAGAATTACCACTTTACTCAAACATGGGCACAGTTAGCTAATAGCCAAGTTAATTCATTTGAACTGAAGTAAACACAAATTGGATTTAAAAGATGCATATAAATAACTTGTTTCAGCCTTAACTTCCCCAGATTAAAGTAGACGGGAAAGAAGAGAGTGAGGCTACACCAAGGGAGAAACAACAGATGTCACTGCTGAACTACAAATGGTTATAAAATCCTACATAGGAAAGTGTCAACTTGACCAGCCCAGGTTAAACTGAGTTTTGGCAGGCCAAGACGATGCTTAACAAATTGAACAGTGGAACAGGTCAGGAAATGCAGACCATTGATCAAATTGAAAAATTGGGGGTCCTTACCTATATCCAGATAACTGTCGAATTAAAATCACCAAGGGTCTGCTTGTTTCACATAAAACATTACCTGTATAAAAAATTGACAGTGGTAGGGGCACTCACAGATGAAGGCTTATGGATGAGGGAAGAAGGTTGAGGGCTCACAGACATGTGGCCAAAAAAGAATAGTACTCATTTAAAGTGGAATTCACTTTCCCCTAAAATGACCACATTTTATGTTAGCTATGACAAAAATCCGACCAAAATTTTAAATCACACCAAGTATTAGAAAATTAAAAAAAAAATCCAAGTAAATGTTTTCTATGAAACAAATAGACCGTAAGAGTAACATTTCATAATTTTATGTTGATCACATACTGATATCATGAATAAAATCACTAAACCCTAATGCCAGAAGCTTACTTCTGATGATCCATAACCATAGCAAATAATCAGGTAAAGTGTTTCAAACACTACGGAGGAATCAATGTGCTCATAATTGTATAGCTCCCCAAGCAATCTCATATGAGCAAGCCGCCGCTGCTGCATCTCATAATCATTCAATTCTAATCCCAGTCTAATTTCCTCAAGTACCTACGATATGTTCAATTGGTATGTTAGCAACTTGTTAAGCTTCAAACGGAGTATTTGGATGCAACAAAAATAAAATACTAAAGATGATGGTTTTTCTGCATCTCTATAATTGAAAACATACTCATTGCATACATATTCATAAAAAACCTCAAATTTATTGCATCTATATGATTCATTAATTGCAATAATTTACAGCTGCCCATTGATCCATTACATAAATATGTATTAGAATTAAACAGCAGTCAATATGTTGACTAATAACTTACAGACTTTTCGGAGGTGAATATTTTTGCAAAAGGCAAAGCTGCCAATGCTGATTCTAAGCCAGAACAAAAGAAGATTGAGGGTCATCAGGCCAAGTCAACCAATGTTAAAAAATGCCCCTAAACCCTACAGCCATGGATCTAACTTGTTCAGTATATAATGCTAAATCGTCAAAAGGTGATATAGCCTTGTACACAATTCAATGGAGGAGATAAGATCCATTTAGAAGACTCCAACTAATAAGGCAAACATGCTATGTAAAGCATTGTTCTTATCAAAACAATCACAAATTCCACTAAAAGTGGCAAACGGACTGAAGACACCAATACACGCACTTAAGCTCACTTGTTCTGCACTTAGCCCACATGATAAAGAGGACAACTACTAACTACTAATGCAATTATTCATGTAACTTTGCTTCTAGGGAAAAATTAAAACTATCTGAGATCAACACAAATGTTCAAACCCTATGAGCATAAATTCCAAATGTATTTGGTGCTAACGTATCAAATGGTGATATATCCTAGAGCGCAATTCAATGGAGGAAATAAGGGCCATATAAATGACACACCTAGTGGTGCAAACATGTGTTCGATCCAACTTCTAACTACTAATACAATTATTCATGTAACTCTGGTTCAGTGCAAAATGTATTATTTATGATTAACACAATAATCAAGGAACTCCGCCCATGATGACCGGTCATGGCCGGTCCCAAGCCCGGATAAAGGAGGAGGGTTGCGTTAGGTTGCCAGCCA
>JBBMJZ010296507.1:0-18029 GCA_037833815.1 Zingiber zerumbet
TTTAACTTTTTAAAATTTGTAATTTTAGTTTAAATTTATAATTATTTATAAACGGGTTCGCGGGTTGTAATTGGGTCATTTCAGGTTGACCCAAACCCGACCTGTTTATTAATTGGGTCAATTGGATCAACCCGATTTCAATCCGAACCCGAAACTATCCAACCCTAACCTGATTTTTTCGTGTTCGGTTCGGGTCGTATTTTCGTGTCGGGTCAAAAGTTGCCACCCCTACTATTACCAATTTGTAACAAAATAATATTGAAAATAAACCACTAGCACAAGTAAAAACCACACAAATTCACATGGAAAATCATAAACAATAACAACAACTAAGCCTTATCTCACTAAGCGGGGTCATCATCTATATAGATTCTTTTACGTCATTGGGCTCTATCCCCTACTATATCAACATCTATATTTAAATAAATTTTATTTTGTTTTATCGTTGCTAACTAAGTCTTCTTTTGCCTTCCTTTTAATCATTTAATTTGCATATTAGTCATAGTTTCATATCACCTAATTGGAGTATTTATTGGTCATTTAATACATGTTCGTATAATCTTAAATGTATCTCTCGGAGTTTTCCTTCAATAGGTTCAATCCTATCTTTTTCTCTAATGTTCACATTTTTTATCATGTCCATCCTTTATCTCCGCACATCCACCTAAGTATCCTCATCTCTACGATTCTTATCTTCTACTCATGTAATTGAGTCATAGTCCAACATTCAAGGTTCTAAAATTCGCTAGGTGCTAGTCAGGCGCCAGACCAGCGCTTAGGCCGCTTAGGCGGGGACTAGGTGCCGCTAGGCAGATTCCATTAACATAAATTACATAATAAATCATGTATTATAACTCCAACACAATAACATCAAATTTAAAATGAGTTTAAAATTACATAACTAATAAAATATCACATATTTATTCTACTTCTTTCTCTCCATAATTTTCAACAATTTATTTTTTATCTGACACAAACTCAATATCATAATTGTGATCCTCCTCCTCTTCTTCTCAATTGTTGAACAACTTAATATTGTTAGAAAAAATAATTAAATATAAAGAAAATTGATCTATTAATAACTTGAATTAAAATTGATACATCATAATTATATAAAATATTTATTTATTTATTTAAATAATACATATTTAAAATAGTAAAAATATATTAGAATATCAATTAAACAGTAAAAAAGAATATAAAAAATAAAAAATTATCAGAATATAAATATGATTTATTAGAATTTTTAGAACTTCGCCCATGACGAACCCGTCATGGCTGGTTCCAAGTCTAGATAAAGGAGGAGGGTTGCGTTAGGTTGTCAGCCAACGTTAAAACTATAGTAAATGCTCAATTAATGGATCCATTAAACTATTGTGTTAATGCTAGGTTGTTCCTGGGAAGGAACGCGTTGTAAGGTCCGACTGTAATATCTCAGCAAGGACCGCTATATCTCCAGAACTCGAGTGTAGTACTAAATATACAAGAGTTCGCGTTGCAAGGTTAGACTCTAACGTATCGACAAGGACTATTACATCTCCATGAAAACTTAGGTGTAGTGTTAAATAGGCAAGAGTTCTCACACCATAGGTTGGATAAGAACAAATATGATAGGAAAACTAATAGTCTAAAATTTAGAACATGGAATATAGGAACCCTCACGGGTAAATCAATGGAGGTAGTAGATACGATAATTAAGAGAATTAGTATTTTGTGTGCACAAGAGACAAAATGGGTAGACAAGAAGGCAAAGATGATAGAGAACTCAGGTTTTAAGTTATGTTACATAGGAAAAAGTAAAGCAAGAAATGGAGTGGGTATTATTGTACATAGTTCGTTAAAGGGTGAAGTTGTAGTAGTTAGAAAAAGGGGTAGAATTATAGTCATTAAGATAATAGTGATGAAAGAAACTATGAATATAATTAGTGTATATCCACCGCAAGTAGGATTAGATAAAGCTACCAAATTAAGGTTTTGGGACGACTTAGATGAAGTATTACAAAAAATTCCACCAAATGAAATAATTTTAATAGGAGGTGATCTAAATGGCCATGTCGGAGTGAAAAAAAAAGAAATATGAGAGGGTATGGGGGTTATGAGTTTGAAACGAGAAATGAAGAAGGAAAAACTATATTAGATTTTGCGATAGCATATGACCTTATATTAGCTAATACATTTTTTTAAAAAAGAGAAGAACACTTAGTCATGTTTAAAAGTGGGAATAATAAATCACAAATTAACTTTCTTATGATTAGAAAGAAGGATAGAAAGATTTGTAAAAATTGTAAGGTCCTCCCTGGAGAAAGCTTAACTATCCAGTATAAGTTAATAGTTTTGGATATACGCCTTAAATATAGTATCGATAGAAAGAAAATATATACGACTTCTAGAATTAAGTGGCGAAAGTTAAAGGATGGGAAGCAAAATATATTTAAGGAAAAGGTAGAAATACAAGCATTAGGTGAAATATACGGTGACTCTAATATGACATGGGATAAGATGATATCAAAGTTGAAAATAGTAGTTAAGAGTGTATTCGGTGAGTCAAAGGGACATGCACCACTAAGTAAGGAATCTTGGTGGTGGAATGAAAAAGTACAAGCAAAAGTGAAGGAAAAACGAATAACTTATAAGGAATTATATATTTGTAAGAACGAGGAAAAGTTAAAAAATATACAATAGTTAAAATGAGGTTAAGAAAGTAGTGAATGAAGCAAAAAATGAAACTTTTGAACGATTATATCAAAAATTGAATACACAAGATGGGGAAAAAGACATTTATAGAATAGCTAAAGTGAGATAAATGAAGACAAAATATCTTATCCAAATAAAATGTATTAAAGATAATGTAATAGGGCACTAGTAAATGATGGAGAAATAAAAGAGCGGCAGAAAAGGTATTTTCATCAACTTTTTAATGAAAGTTTAGGTGACTAGCTTAACTTATGTAATTTAAGTAGGTCAAATGAGTATAGAAATTTAAATTTATCGTAGAATTCAAACTTTAAAAGTAGAACAAGCTTTAAATGGGATGCACAATGAAAAAGCCGTTAGATCAGATGATATTCCGATAGAGGTATGGAAGTTTATAGGGAAATAAGGTATTGAATGACTTACAAAATTATTTAACATGATATTGAAAATGAAAAAAATGTCTAATCAAGGGTAAGTACTCTAGTTCCCTTATATAAGAACAAGGGAGACGTACAAAATTATACAAACTATAAGGGTATTAAACTAATGAGTTATACTATGAAATTTTGAGAAAAAGTAATAGAAAAATGATTAAAAAAGGAAACCACAATGATCGAAGATTAATTTGGGTTCATGCCTGGAAGGTCGACAATAAAAGCTATACATTTTCTTAGACAACTAATTAAAAAATATCGGGAGCAAAAACAAGATCTACATATGGAATTCATTGACTTAGAAAAAGCTTATAATAGAGTCCTAAGAGAAATTATATGGAGAATTCTAGAAAATAGAGCTATAAGCGTAACATATATTGAACTAATAAAAGATATGTACGAGGATTAGGCAGAGTAACTGAAGCATTTCTAATAAAGATAGGGTTACATCAAGCATCAACTCTAAGTTCATATCCTTTTACACTAATTATGGATGAACTGTCTACACACATTCAAGACACAGTATCGTGGTGCATGTTGTTTGCAAGTGACAATTTTTTGGTAGATGAAACATGTGAAGGAATAAATTCTAAACTAGAATATTAGCGGGGAACACTAGAAGAAAAAAGTTTTAAGCTCAGTAGAATAAAGACAGAATATATGGAATTTATGTTTAATAATATTAGATATAATGAGACACTTTTTAAGATAAGAGATGACGAGTTGTCTAGAATCAAAAGGTTTAAATATTTAGGATCATTTTTGCAAAACGATGGAGAGCTTGAGAGATGTCTTACATAGAATACAAATAGGATGGTTGAAATAGAGGAATGCGTTGAGTGTTTTATGTAACCATAAAGTATCTCTAAAACTTAAAGGAAAGTTCTACAGAATTGCAATTAGACCTGCTATATTATATGGAGCTGAATGTTGGGCTATAACTCAAGCACATGAGCAGAAAATAAAAGTTGCAGAAATGAGGATGTTAAGGTGGATGTGTGGACATACGAAGATGGACAAAATAAGAAATGAGAGCATGAGACACGTTTAAGATGGTATGAGCATATACATAAACGATCAATAAATGCTCTAGTTAGACGATGTGAAACTATAACAAATACCCATATTCAACGAGGAAGAGGAAAACAAAAAAGACTTAGTTAGCAACAATAAAATAAGATAAAATTTATTTAAGGATAGATGATGATATAGTAGGAGATAGAGCTCAATAGCATAAAATGATCCATATAACCGACCCTACCTAGTGGGATAAGACTTGTTTGTTGTCGTATTAGAATTTTTAAATAAAATTTAAAACAATAAAAGAATTCATAATATCAATTAATAAAATTTATTATTTTTAAAATTTTAAATATAGTTTTTATATATTTTATTGTGATAATTTAATTAGGGGTTATGAAATATCACACTTCAGTTGGCAATTGTTTGAATTAAGTAAATCTTTTTCGATAATCAGAATGCAACATCGTGTGTCAGTCCCAAGAGGCGACGCCAGAAGCGTCCCGCGACACTTCCGGCAGCCCGGAGGCGTCGTACGATGCTTTCGGCGACGCTAGAGGCATCGTGTGACGCTTTCGACGGCGCGGAGACATCCCACGATCAACACTCGCGTGCGATTCTATCACAATGACGAACGGATGACGCATGCTTTTACCTAGGATGACCGCCTAATTTTTTTGGTACGATTGGCGACCTAACGCATAGATGGCGTCTGCCTAGGCCAAAATTTAGAACACTGTCGACATTCAACTCTATATAACGTAGCGGGTCTAACCATTATTTTGTAGAATTTTCTTTTAAATTTTAGAGGTACTTTACCATCACAAACATGTGATGCTCTCCTCCATTTGAATTATCTTGCTTGTATTCCACATAAAATAAGTCTCTAAATCCCTTCATCATTTTACAAAAATGATCTTAAATGCTTAAAGCTCTCATTTATAGCTAACTCATCATTTCTTATCTTAACAATTATCTCATTATATCTAATATTGCTAAAGTTCAATTATATATTATGTCTTACTTTACTAAGCCTAAAACCTTTCACTTCTAGTGTTTTCCATTAAGATTCGAGTTTAACAGTTACTCTTTCACGCGTCTCATCTACCAAAGCAATATTATTTGTAAACAACATGCATTATGGTACCATGTTTTAGATGTGCCTAGTGAGTTTATCCATGATTAATAAAAAAGATAAGGAATTATAATTGATCCTTAATATAACCTTATCTTTATGGGAAAAGCTTTGGTTAATCAGCCTGGAGTATTTACTCTTGTCATTACATTTTCATACATATACTTAATTATTTCAATATACACACGTTAACACCTTTCTTTTATAGAATTGTCCACATAATTTCCCTTATGACTCTATCATAAGCTTTTTTAAGGTCGGCGAATACCATGTATAAGTTTTACTTATGTTCCCAATACTTTTTAATTAGTTGTATGAAAAGATATAAATCCAAATTAATTTTTGGTCGCTATGGTATCTTTCCTTAGTTTTTTTTCTATTACTATTTCTCAAAGTTTCATAGTATGAGCCATTAGCTTAATACCCCTATAATTTAGATAATTTTGTACGTCTTCTTTGTTTTTATATAAGGGGACTAGAGTACTTATTCTCCATTAGAAATTTTTTTGACTTCAATATCAGATTGAATAACTTCATAAGTCATTCAATACCTTGCTTCCTAATCACTTCCATACCTATATTGGAATACGTCCAACTACTTTTTCATTTTGCATCCCATTTAATGTCTGTTCTACTTTTGAAGTTTGAATTATATAATAAAAATTTAAATTTTTATACTCCTGGTCCGCTTAAATTACCTAAATTAAGTTGGTCACCTAAACTTTTATTAAAAAATTGATGAAAAGATCTCTTATTTTCATTAAAAATTTTCATTAAGTTTTATTTTCTTATCTTTAAATAATACCTTATTCATTCATCTTTAATGCATCTTATTTGGATAAAATCTCTTATCTTCTTCTTTCTAGCTTTGACTATTTTGTAAATATCTCATTCTCTTTCTTTTGTATTCAGGTGTCAATATAAGCGTTCAAAAGTTTTATTCTTAGCTATTGGATACTTTTTAAAAGTTTTCCTTGTTCATACAAATATATAATAACTTATAGGTTGTTCATTTTTCATTCACTTTCTTATGTATTTTCTCATCCCACCACCAAGATTCTTTACTTGGTAGTGCAAATCCCTTTGACTCTCTTAGTATACTATTGGCTACCGTTTTCAACTTTAATGTGATTTTATCCTAAGTTGTATTCAAGTCACTATGTATTTCTCCTAATACTTGTATTCATACCCTCTCTTTAAATATATTTTGCTTTTTATCTTTTAATTTCCACCACTTAATTTTAGGAGTCATGCACGTTTTCCTTATATTGATACTATACTTAAGGTGCATATCCAACACTATTAACTTATGTTGGGTAGTTAAGTTTTCTCATAAATATTTCTATCATTCTCCCTAACTATAAGAAAGTTAATTTACAACTTATTATTCTCGCCTTGAATGTAACCAAGTGTTCTTCTCTTTACATGGAAAATCATAGATGAGTAAAATCTACAGGTAGAGAAGAATAATTCATTATATTGAAATTGGCATAAGGGGAGAGTTGGCTTTGCATCACATCACAATGACAATACAATAAAACCTTAATTGCATATGTGTGTGTGAGAAACCTAATTACCTTTTCTGGTGAAACCCAACAAAATTTGGAATAAGTTGTAACAATAAATATATTGGTAAAGAATGACATTTTGAGGAACTAAATCATACATGTGTTAATTTTTTAGAAAGGGGTATGAGATATGTGCTTGACAGCAATAGATATTGTTGACAGAGGCTGATATAGTTAGATTTTGAACTTTGATATTTAGACATAGGACCTCCTGCTCCGATTCTATAATTTATCCAAAAGGTCAAACTGTTAGACAAGAGATCAATTTATATTCTTAACAATATGATAATCTAATCTTCATTTAGCAATCTAGAAATTAGACATAGAAACTCCAATTCTGTCCTTGTGCAAGGAACTCAATCCTTAAGATTGTTAACTTGTGTCTGCATGCCTTGATTTGGAGATTGTTTTTTGTATTTCTTTGATTCTTTTTGGTAAATATTTGCTGTATATTTTTTCCTTTTGGTAAAAACTTGGGTTCTTGACCTGTTCAACAAAACACATTATTATCTCTATGAAATATTTATCTGAAGAATAGTGAATTGTCTTTATATCCTTTTCATTACCGTGCATGTAGCGTCAGAATTACCAAAACTCCTGTTGTTTTAAGCTTTACTGCAATGTTTAGTTCCATACAGCTATCATTTCTAATTTGAATAATAATTGTGCGTTTGTTTCTGGTTCCTTTTTCTGATTATGAAAACAAGATAGAGAGAGAGAGATTGTATGTACAGGTAAAAGAAAATAAAAGTTTCATACACAGTTTCATCCCTTATAGATTCTTCAGATTTAGCATTGATCAATCAGATATAGCATTTTCTTATCATAGTGAATTCCATGTTACACAAAACAGTGAATTTTTATAGATTTGCACCGAAAGAATTAGTTCCTGGAAAGTCTAGGCAGTACTTGAAGCAAGAATTGAGACTAAGTGGTTATTCAAAAGGGGGGTGGGACTACAACAGCAACAAGTAGAAGTAAAATTATCTTTCAACAGCCATAGTTTTGCAAGGCAAATATTAGCTCAAAGATTATTAGAAAATTTATCACTGATCAGTTACTCAATGCTTTTGCTGCTAACCACAACATTCATGCAATAACGATTTAATGCATATATGCTGTGCTCATCTTGTAATTGTCTGATTTGCAGGCATCTTAGTAGGGCACACAACTATTTGCTAGTTAGTGTCTTAGTCCTTTTGTTGTCTTTCTGATAATTAGCAATGCCATTGTTCCTACAGGTGCTACTTCATTTCTCATCACTGAATACAAGTATCTTGGAGTTTTCATGCTTGTTTTTGCTATTATGATATTTCTCTTCCTTGGATCGGTGAGAAGCTATAGCACTCACTCTCAGCCCTGTCACTACAACAAGAATCAGATGTGCAAATCGCCCTTGGCAAATGCTGTATTCAGCACATTGGCTTTCCTTCTTGGCGCTCTAACTTCAGTTCTTTCGGGTTTTCTTGGGATGAAAATTGCAACTTTTGCTAACGCCAGAACAACACTGGAAGCAAGAAAAGGTGTTGGAAAAGCTTTTTCTGCAGCTTTCAGGTCTGGTGCCGTCATGGGTTTCCTTCTTGCATCCAGTGCGCTCCTTGTTTTATATATCACAATCAATTTGTTCAAGATATACTATGGGGATGATTGGGAAGGTCTCTATGAGTCAATTACAGGTTATGGCCTAGGTGGTTCCTCAGTGGCGCTCTTTGGCAGAGTTGGAGGAGGTATATACACTAAAGCAGCAGATGTGGGTGCTGATCTTGTTGGCAAAGTTGAAAGGAATATT
This sequence comes from Zingiber zerumbet, assembly GCA_037833815.1. Taxonomy (NCBI): domain Eukaryota; kingdom Viridiplantae; phylum Streptophyta; class Magnoliopsida; order Zingiberales; family Zingiberaceae; genus Zingiber; species Zingiber zerumbet. The sequence continues at coordinate 8,641 of JBBMJZ010296507.1, forward strand.
CCTGAAGATGATCCAAGAAATCCAGCAGTAAATTTCTACACATACATTTTCGTTTAGGGCCTTCCCTAGTAATTCTTTGTAGATCATTTAGGAGTAACAACCTTTTTTGACATGAAAATGATTGATAAATCATATTCTAGCATTCCAAGCTTACAAAGACCCTTCCAGTTTTTCTTGTGGTGTTCTAATCAGGATTTGTGCCCTTACATACAGGTGATTGCAGACAATGTGGGTGACAATGTGGGAGATATTGCAGGCATGGGCTCTGATTTGTTCGGATCTTACGCAGAGTCATCTTGTGCCGCGCTTTTTATGGGTGCAATCTCTTCGTTTGGCCAAACTCATAACTTCTCAGCAATGTCTTACCCTCTGCTGATCAGCTCAATGGGCATCATTGTTTGTTTGCTCACCACCTTGTTTGCCACTGACTTCTTTGAGATCAAAGATGTTAAGCAAATAGAACCTGCATTGAAATGGCAATTGATCATCTCCACAGTCCTCATGACTGGAGGAATTGCCATTGTTAGCTTTGTTGCACTACCATCGAAGTTCACTCTTTACGATTTTGGTAACCAGAAGACTGTGAAGAATTGGTGAGTTCTTGTTATTATTAGTTGGATCGATACTGCTATTATATTAATGGTCTGTTAATGTTTATCCTAATCGCTCTACGATTAATCCTGTCCCAAGCAATTTAATGCCAATCCCTATATGAAACTAAACAATTTTGCTCTGATACATTCATACTTATTATATGTCTAGTCTGTGCTAATTTTTTACTCTGCAGCTGGACTGTAGGTTTTCTCTTCTCAATTAATTTTGTCAGTTGCTTGTATCAGGCACCTTTTCTTCTGTGTATCGGTGGGGCTTTGGGCAGGTCTCATTATTGGTTACAGCACTGAGTATTTTACAAGTAATACATACAAGTGAGTTATTTTTCAAATTATGAGCATGAATTGTTTTCAGAACTTGCTTAATTTTTACTCTAATATTTTTTTTTTTTTGCTATTTTCACTGAAAGCTAAATCAATTTTGCAGACCAGTTCAGGCTGTTGCGGATTCTTGTCGAACAGGGGCAGCCACTAATGTCATCTTTGGTCTGGCTTTGGGATATAAATCAGTCATCATCCCGATATTTGCCATTATTGTAGCCATTTTTGTTAGCTTCACCTTGGCTTCCATGTATGGAGTTGCGGTTGCAGCTTTAGGAATGCTCAGCACAATAGCCACTGGCCTCGCCATCGATGCTTATGGACCCATAAGTGACAATGCCGGTGGAATTGCTGAGATGGCTGGGATGAGTCACAGTATTCGTAAGAGAACTGATGCTTTAGACGCTGCAGGCAACACCACTGCCGCCATTGGCAAGGTAATGCGAAATAGCTACCAATTTCATAGCAAAGTAAAGCTTCCTCTTTCTACTTCACATAGAAACATGCTTTTTCTTAGAAGTGTTAGAACTAAGGTCTCAATGGGTTTAGCCTAGGTCAGGTATTTTGTGTGTCGTGCATGCCCTGATGATATAGTCCATAATAGGTAGTAGGCTCCACTTGTAGGAAAAAGATGAAATCGTCATTTCAGGATGATCTCACACACTCTGAAATGGGATAAATTACGGATGCATTTATCCTACCACAGCGGCCCTTTGACCATAGGCTCCTCTTAATAGAGGCCTGAGTGACATATCACATATGTTTGTGTTGGCTCGAACCTATGGGCCAATTAATATTTAATTATTTTTATACATAACAAAAAATCTAGAAACATTTAGACAATAGAAGAACTTCAAAAACAAGGATCTTAATACCTACATGTTAACAATATTACATCTTCAATTTAATATGAAATATGAATATTATAACTCAAATGTGTATAAAAATATTACATTTTAAATTTGATGAAAAATATTTGTATTTGTGATCTAGACATAACCTTTTGCTCTTCTACTTGAGCTGCCTAACTGAACTACCTACTTACATTCTTTTAGAAAGATCAATATCAACACATCAACACAGATTTACTTATTTTGTACTCATATTTATTTATCCTATGTGAGACAGAGATGTGTAAATTATATCATGTTTAGCTTAGTTCTACTATATCACTTGAACCAATTTTGTCTGTCTCATGCTAAGAGCTAGCCTTTATCATGCAGACGCTCCTCTACGTAAAGCCAATTAATCCTCTAGATGCATATATGCAAGACACTCCTTTAAGCAATTTCCCTTATCATCCAACACCCTACTACTTGCACTAAACTTGACTCGAATGCTATTGTAACTATTGAAATGATTAGTGCATTACGAGCCATGACACCTAAGATAAGATAAATTGATGCATAACTTATCCACTAACTTAAGTAATACACTTAAGTCAAGTTTTATATTTTCGGTAAAAATTAAATTTTATAAAATAGTGGTTAAATTTGTTGTGTTAATTATATGAAGTTAAATATTTGACTATGAATCAAGTACATGAATGAAATATGAAAATTGTAGAGATAATGATGTTAAAATAAATATTTGAACATACAAAGATGAACAAGATAAGAAATGAGAATATTAGATATAAAGTCTAATTGCGCTTGTTAAGAGAAAACTATGAGACACACATTAATTAATATGATATAAATATGTACATAGATAACCAACGAATGCTCCAATTATATAAGATAAGACTATTCTAAATATATATATTTAATTGAGGAAGAGAGATAAAATAAGACTTAGTTAGTAAAATAAAATATAATAAAATTTATTAAATATAGATAATGATATAATAGAAGATCGAGTCTAATAATTAGAAAAATCTATATAATCTATCTTATTTAGTAGGATACAAATTTAACTGTTGTTATTGTAGAAATTAAGTTCATTTAACTCATTTTGAAGATTTACTTTTAGCAGACTCCATTTTGATTTGGATAAGAATTAGCATGTCTAAAGTTTTTTATTTAGGTATGAACATTATGTCCAAATCCCATAGAAAGAGGGAATTCAAGACTATTAAATTAGTAGGTGACCATAATTCTCGTAGTAAATTGAATACATTCTATTAATATATTTTTAATTTCTAATATTTTATTGCATATTTATTAATTTCATTTTTTTTATAGTATTCCTTTTTAATACTGCAAAAACCAAATATATTAATTTTAGAATCTAAAATTGTAGTTCGACAAATAATATTAGGAGCATTAGAATAATATCATTTAGATTTTAAATTTTCATAATATTAGGTTGTAATATTACAAAAATTTATATATATTTAATTCTAGTGTTTAAAATTATACCTCCACATGTCGACCATTAGGATAATATATTTTAATTTTTTTTTTTTTGGATAACTCTTCTAAGTTCATAAAATAAGTTATTAACTTATTATATCTATAAACTTTAAATAAATCATTAATAGCACATAAAACGTCAAGTGTGTGTGAGATTGTAGTACATATAATAGAAAATTTATTCGTGCGCATAACTATATGATAATTTTTTGCATAAAGTAGGTTAAACTCCATCTATGCAGTATATTAGAGAGTATATTTTTTATATTTAATATGCATATATTTAAAAAACTTTAAAATCTTGACTAAGAGATGATAATTTAATAAATCTAACATAAGCCGTGAAACACGATCCTTTCTTTGTCATTTTTAAAGATGTTAAAATGATTATTATAATAAAAGGTGATTATATTCGTCCTATGTATTTTTCACCAACCGTTTTTAAATTATGTGAAGAAAAATAAATCATGGGCCAATTTATAATCAATCAGCAAGTAGTTAGGGGTTGAGAGTAATTTTTTTTAAAGATATGTGTCCACTGAGAATTGATCTCTGCTCTATTATAATAAATCTGTCCCCCTCTATCTAACTAAGCACCCCTAAAGACATCCTAAACTCGATTATGATGCTTATGACTCCGATGGGTTACTTGATAATGTTTTTCTTATCTCTTGTGTGAGTGTCTTAAGGTTTATATTAGACTTCCACACTTGTCACTACTTCAACATGATTAATGATGTGGTGAGGGTTCGTGTTAGTTTTCTCCAGCACATGGGTCGTGCTCAGCTCGATCAAATAGGTTGTGTTCGACACAAGATTGTGTCATGTCAAGAACAACATAAGTCGAGCAATTACGGTATAGTTTGATTTGTAGGACTTGTTGGACCTAGCATGACACAACTTGGTATTTGGCCTGGCACAACCCAATTACCTTATTAGGCCGGTCGCATTGGGGGCGGTCTAACCAATTTGACACACTTAGTTAAACGGGGTCGGATCCTCTCGTCCGTAAAGGCTGGACCAGTCCATTGTCCAGTCTTTACATTGGTGGGGGGCAATGGAACAGGTGGGGGTTATTGGCTCCCACCAATCCCCTTGTCCTGGTACAGGAGAGGACCAGGACAAGCGGACCAGAGGATCCGGTCCTTAGTTAAACCTAAGAAGCTACTTAAACCTACTCCATGTAACATTAACTAGAAGATCATTAATCTAAATGAAACATAAGATGGGATGTATTCCTCTCAATTTTATTAATGTCACCTATTCAGTTCTTTAACATGCTAAAATAACACTTACAAACCAGGGATTTGCCATCGGATCGGCCGCTCTCGTGTCTCTTTCCTTATACGGAGCCTTTGTCAGCAGGTCAGGCATTGACACAGTCAATGTGTTGACCCCAAAGGTGATCATAGGACTCGTCGCGGGAGCCATGCTCCCCTACTGGTTCTCTGCCATGACCATGAGGAGCGTGGGCAGTGCAGCACTCAAGATGGTGGAGGAAGTCCGGCGCCAATTCAACACCATTCCAGGCCTGATGGAAGGCACCACCCAGCCGGACTATGCCACATGCGTCAAGATCTCAACCGATGCCTCATTGAGGGAGATGATTCCACCTGGTGCTCTCGTTATGCTCACCCCTTTGATTACGGGAATCTTTTTTGGGGTGGAGACCCTCTCCGGCGTTCTTGCTGGTGCACTGGTTTCCGGTGTGCAGGTTATACATTAGATCATTGAATTGTTTTCTTGGGTTCACCATATTTATCCATTCGTCTTGGCTTATTGTTTCCTGCTTTTGCGTTATGGCTTCGTCTCTATGTAGGTTGCTATCTCAGCTTCAAACACCGGCGGTGCTTGGGATAATGCAAAGAAATACATAGAGGTATCCGTTAATCTGTCATGCAATTCTAAACAAGTGGCATTGAGTCTCCTCCTCGTTGTTGTTAACAGGCAGGTGTTTCTGATCATGCCAAGTCACTGGGTCCAAAGGGTTCTGATGCCCACAAGGCTGCTGTAATTGGCGACACAGTAGGGGATCCTCTCAAGGACACATCTGGCCCCTCCCTCAACATCTTGATCAAGCTCATGGCCGTTGAGTCCCTCGTGCTTGCCCCCTTCTTTGCTGCCCACGGGGGTCTGCTCTTCAAGTGGTTCAGTTAATTCTCAACTCAGATGGAAAATCTGAGATGTTTTAGCGACTTGTAGTATGTTTCAACGCTCAAGCATATGGCGGTGAGGCTTCATCTTTCAACAGCCTCTCGACCTCTTCTTTTAGTTTGCAACCCTTGGGATAGTGACTTCCTTGGAACTCTTTTTTATGTATTGTTGTAAAAGCAAGTTTATATGAATCTGTCGAGTGGAATAACAGGACTTGAGATGCAGAAAAGATTTAGGTCGTAGAATTGCTTAACTTTTGCTGGTGTTGATTCGGTAATGATGACAATAAGATTCATTTAGTATGGAATTTCATGGTAAAATATCCGCCAAGGCAACAATCATTCACAGGTGAGTGAGAAGAGAAGAACCATGTTGGAGGTTGATTAGGTTGAGGGTATCATCCCTCTAAGATACAAGATTTTCATCTTGCAGATACATAGAATCTTTGCGCTTATGCCTTGAGCCAAACTCAATTTTTGTTAATAAATCCATTTTCATAATTTGTGAGGAATAATATTGCAATTGACGCCGTAAATCATAAGACAGACAAGAACTTTAAATTTTATTGCGCAAGGGAATATACATTCCTAAAGCTTCTTTCATATGTTGGTCCACGGAGGTATTTCGTTGGAGTTCATTTTGCAAGGTAATATCCACATATCCGCTTTGGTTTTTTTGGATCTGTTGTTCCGCGTTTAAGCTCTTGTGAGGTCCGTTGTGGTTTTCTCGGATCCTACTATGTTCGCCTTCATTGGAGTTATTATTCCATCGTCCATCACTGTCCAATGCTTCATCCCGCATTTCTCAGATAGGATCAGTAGTTTTCTGGGACTAGCTAGGTACAATTGAAATTTATTTATAGTATTGCTGTTATATAATATTAGGTTTATAATGTGTAAAATAAATATATATATGAATATATAAAATCTTTTTTAAATTTAAAACAATTTGGAGATATCAACTAAAACGAACGGTTATCTCTTAAATTTTTAAAATAAATTTAAAAATTATGTTTAATTTAGATAGTCAACGATTTTAGAGTAACGATACAAGTAAAGACGTGAAAAATAAGTAATTTTTTTTTATTCTGGAGTTAATATATTTTTTTAATAAAAATATCCTTAGATATTTACGGACAAAACACCCATAAAATTTTTATAACAAAATTTTCATTTTAAATTATAAAAACTAAATACAAAATAAAAATATGTAATATTTTATTTAAAAAATAAAGTTATATTTTTTAAAATTATATATATATATATATATATATACAAAGATGCTCTCCTGCGGTTTCTCCCCTGCGGTTTGGTGCGGCAACAGTTTGTTGGCAAGCCACGTCATCTAAATCAGAATTAAAAAAAATTAAAAGGAAAGCAAAAAAATCAAAGTCGCAGGCTAGGTTCTTTTCCATCTCTCGCCGATTTGCTTGCCGCCTCCCTCTTTCGTCGCGTTGCTCCCTCTCCGCCGAGAAGCTTGCCGCCTCCCTCTTTCGTCGCTCCTCCCTCTCTCCCCGAGTTGCTTGCCGCCTCCCTCTCTCTCTAAAGCTTGCCGTTTCGCAGTAGCTCCTCCCTCTCTCGCCGCCGCAGGAACAACTTCGCCGAGACGCATGACGAGCTCCTTCGCCGTGACGCACGACGTGATCCATCCTCTCCTCCCTGAGTGCCCTCTCGTCCGACGCACTCCTCTCCTCCCCACCGCTACATCCTGTGAGTTTGCCCTAAAATTTTTCAAGTTAGTAATTGACAACTCCTATAGAAAATCCACTAAGACTGAGTTTGTTATTTCAACTGCCCTTTACTTCACAACCTATTGTTATTTCAAAAATCCTCTGACTATGCTCTTGTATCTTCTATTATTGTTATTAGTTAACCTAGATAAATAGTTTAAGGTTTTACTTCAGAGATTTTCTGGCCGTACTTTCACATCAAGTTGTGCTTTATGGTTAAGTTACCATCTTTCTCATCAAGTTGTGCTTATTGATGTCCTCTCATATGATAAGTTACCATGAAGTTATTTTACACTAATCTTTCTCTATGGTTAAGCACAAGGCTCCTATGGTTGGTTGATTTTGATGTCTTCTCATATGATAAGTTACCATGAGTTGTTTTACAGTACATCTTTCTGTATGGTTAAGCACAGGGCTCCAACTTGTCTTCTTTTTAATTAAACATAATCTATAGTGTTAGTTTCATAACAAATTATCTTCAATATTTCTTCCGCAGAATGTTATAATATTTATTTTAATTTAAGTAATGAAAATTTGATTATTAGGTTGCTATTTCATGGCATCATCAAGTTTTAGCAGCATCGAAAATACAAGACTTCAACCTGTAACATGCAGGGACTGCGGACAAAGATCATTGGTGTGTGTTTCTAGATCAACCAAGAATCCTGGAAGACAGTATTACAGCTGTAGGCAACATGGATGATAAAAGTGGGTGACACCCGAGTTCATCTAGTAATATTGAAAGTGAACACAATGTTTTTCATGGACATAACCCAAGAATAATCCAAGTACCGAAATTTATTTGGATATCAGTGATGGTTAACTTGATTCTCTTAGCCATAATCTTGATTGTGTTGTTAGTTCATCTTGTTAGTTAGTGTTAAGTAATATTCATGTTGTAATGTAACTGGTTAAATGTTTGTAATTCTGGACGCAAAATTAATTTGTTAGTTGTGTTGGAAATATTAAACATTAAATATTGTTGCATAATGTTGGTGTTATAATTGTGATATGATAATGATGTTTGTGCTAAAGATAAATTTATCTGAGTTGAAGTTGAAAAGGACAATTAGATAAACTTATTCGATGTTGATTGATGAGTTCCATGATTTTCAGACTTCAACTTTCAGTTTTTTTTTCTTCTTCTTTCTTTTCTGGTTTGTAGTTTGTATAGTTTACTGATGGAGATCAACTCAATCCTTAATATTTATATATGACTATTCTGTTATAGCAATCCAAATCTTCTCAATTCTTATCTCAAACGCTAAAGTTTATCATCATCGTCGTTTACATTTCATCATACCAATCGCTAAGTTCGCTGTCACAGAACAGGGCCTCCACTGCACTGCCAATGAGGGAGTCGACAAAGCTGTTGCATCCAAGCGTGATCATCTGTCGGATTCTGGTGCGAGCGCTAGAGATCCAGGCAAAGGTGGCGGCGCAGACAATGACCGCCACACACACCCCGCCAGCCTCTGCTATCTGTTGCAAGTCCAGCTTCTTAAAGATGGAGTTGCCCGTCACCACCTCCACAGACACCTCCGCGTGCGAACGCAACCTACCAAAGCCAATATTTGATTCCCCTCTTCTTTCATGAAAAAAACGCAAAATTTGACCTTTTTGAAAAAATAGATCATATCGAATAGGAACCAATTTGAACAAAGTGCAAGATCAAAGAAACAATGTGAAGAGAGACAAACAACATGAGATTCATCTTTTTGTATATTATGGAACTTCTAAAATTTGTCCCATAGTATCCAATTTGAACATCTATGATGGTGTCCAAGAGTAGGTGACCGACATTGAGTACATTGAGTATTGCAAATTAAAGAAGCACATTGAGTATTGCAAATTAAAGAAGCACATTAAGTATTGCAAATTCTAGTGTTCTTTCCTTGTCTGGCCTTCTTGCTTGCAACTGTTATCCCAAAAAAAGTTATAACATTCTGCAGAAAAATGAAGCAATATATAATTAAGATCGAATGCATCATAAATTAACAACAAATAATCTTAGTGAATATATATTTTGAAAGAACCACACTGACCACAGGTATTGAAAATGTTCAAGCTCATACTGTAAACGCTAGGGAAAATAAAACGTGCAAACTCATCTTGTTCTACTCATATATTGGATTAATGCATGAAAAATACTTGCAGAAATCAACAAACCAGTGCAATAAAGATGCTCACATAAATGACCATGAAAAATACTTGCAGAAA
>JBBMJZ010296712.1:0-18024 GCA_037833815.1 Zingiber zerumbet
AAATTAAACCGTAGTAGAGTAAAACCGAACCAAACCGGCCGATGCCCACCCCTACCCGGAGGCTGTCGCGCACCGAGCTGAGAGGGAGTCCGCTCGACTGATGGTCTACTGCCTCGATTCCGTCTGGTCGAGCGGAAGCGCCATATCCGCCCGTCGGGGCTGTCTGCTGCTCGATCGATCGATCGAGGCTCCGCTCGGCATTCCTTCTTCCATACTTGGGTCTTGTGAGCGTCGGAAGCTTGGCGTCTGGCCGAGCTGTCGTAGTGCTAGTTCGAGCGCCACTCGTGCCGATTGGCCAGGTAAGTGGTTGATCGGTAGAATTTCCGAGCATTGACCGTCTTGACTTTGACTTCTGCAGTGTCCATGACCATTGTACAGGTAGGACCCCCTTTACCACCGGATAAGTTGTGATTGAAGATTTTTTTAAATTTACCGTAATAATAATATCTAATTGAGAAATTCAACTCTTATGCTACTATGCTTCAAATTTATTCGTATAATTTATCTATTATTAAAAATTAATAATTTAATTTAATGATCCCAGTATCAAGTCAACCAACACGATTAATTAATCAGCCGGCCCAACATTTTCCCTTAAGTTGCCCACGACGCACGTCACTTCTCGATTTATTTAATAGATAAAATATAGAATCGGACAGTCTATCATATTGTAAAATCTAGATATCTAATAAAAAAACTCTACTTTATTAATCAACCTAATGAACTCAATTGTTTAACGGGCCCATGAACCTGATTGAGCCAATGGCAACAACAGAAGGAAAAAAATTACATGAGCAATTTACAAAATCCATGAACTACTCCATTCCCAACTTAATTAAGCCCAAAAAAAAGAGATTAGAACATAAATATTAGGGTTAAGATCTTGAAATTAAAGTAACCCCCTACATAATCCTGCTAATTATACAACATACACGGAAACTTGGAGGGACAGAGAGCAACCACTTTGGACCCTGAGAACGTTTTTCAACGCAAAAACCAAATATCCAAAACATCATCACAGTCGCTGCTATAGAGCTGGAGTTGTTTGAATTTTGCGGGGTAAAGAAACTTCCTGTGTTCCAGCACTCTTGTTCAACAGCCGGCGCTTGTAACGCTTCAAAACAGATGCCAAGTTCTCCTTCCCCTTTGGAAACGCAATGTCGCCGGCAGCAGTGCCGGTCCGACCCTTTCGACCCGAGACTGAAATTTCAACTTCCTTAATGATGTCAAGTATCATAGCTGCTGTTGTGAAAGATTGATTTATCGGTTTTGACCGCATAGGAGAGTTGGAAGGTTCAGTAATTTCCACTGGTACATCGAGACATGAGCAAGAGTGGAGAGGAGCGCGGTGCTTAGAAAATGCAAGATCAAGAATCCCCTGAATTCACCAGAAGAAAAATTAATCAATGTACGAATAAAATGTCTAAGGAATAATAAACAAAGAGGTTGGTACATGACTAAAAGAGCTATTCAATAGATTGGTTAAAGCAACAAATTAATCAAAAGTGCATGAAAACTATGAGTGAGAGACGACACAAGGCACCAACAACCAGTCCAACTAGGTATCCTTCAATATTTGCGAGGTTTGCCTTTGCTAGAAAGCTAAAGTGAAGACGCGTTTAAGCTTCGTCAAGTCGAAGGTTTGCCTTTTTGAGTCTCAACTAATAACCAGCTCAAAATATTCTGTTTTGGATTATCCACTTGATCATAGTAGAATTACCGGAGATAACTGGTGCATTGATGAGGACCAAATTGTTTGGGAACACCAATGTAAAAGTAGAAGGTATATTATATTTGTGAGATTTTCTATTGTTTGGATTTGGGGATAATATTTTACGCTTGAACTTATTCGTTAAAGGAACACTGCAGGTAGTGATTTAAGTGTTTACCTGAAGACGATTGAGGACATAAGTGTATTTGCCCCACAACTCTGGACGGCTTTCCACGAGGGAGAGATCCAATATCCGATGAATACACCAAACTCCAAAACTTACAACAAGCGATGCACACCATATACAACCATCTCGACAATTAGGCAACCACAAAGGGCAAGCGATATCTGCCTCCTCATTCCTCTGAACTGAACTAAGCTTTCGTTCAGGAGATAAGTGAAGTTCACCATAATCTAATTGATTCATCTCAACCACTTTGCACATATTCTTCTCCGTTGTAGCAACTTGATAAATTAGCTCCTCATCGCATCCATCATTTGGTCTAAAAAGCCAATCTGAGTTTTCTAATTTCAGAAGCTTCATAATACAAGAACGAAGGGACAGTAACAACCTGCGTTCTACCTCAGCATAAGGAAAAACATCTTGGAAAGTGTGTCCAGGTTTGTCAGGGACCACTCGTCTGCCTATATCATATTCTCTCGTTGGCACAGCAAATAATTGTTCAAATGGTTGCATAGCCCAAAGAGATTTGGTGTCTGAACTCAAATTCGGTTGAGGTGGGAGCGCATCTCTCTGGAGATTGGGTGAGTAGAGCTCATTGAATGGTGATGAAACTGCAGTCCTGGAGATAGGATTCAAATATTGGTGTTGGTTAGTCATCATCCTACCAACAGATGGTCTGAAACCAATAGGACCACCCAACTTTGACTCGTTCAAGTAATAGTTCCTGCTAGCAGCGATAAGGGCAGAAATGTCTGGAGAACTATGATATTTCTTTTCATAGGCAAAAGAGCCAGCATTTTCTATCGGTTCCACCAAAGAAGGATTGAAAAAATTTCCTTCAGCCTGCATTCTGCTAACTCGAGATGCTGTTGGACTTTGCAAACTAGACGCTGCAAGTGAACTCGGTCCATTTTGTCTATCACTGTATGGAACTGAATCCCCAAATCCCGGAGGAACTTTAAGAGATGATTTAGTAACTCTTGGAGATTCAGGAGCCACATTTGAGGAACAAGGATTTCTTACTGCAGCAATGTCCTTTAGATAAGATGCTAATTGATATCCATGGATTGTAGCTGGCTGATAATCATGGTTGTCAGAATATTGCGGCAGATACAAACTAGAATAACGTCTTTCATTTGTCTCGGGTAGGCTGCCAGCTGAGTTTAGAAAATGTGTTTTTGCTTGCATGTTTTGAGTCCAAGTTGAAGAGCCCATCTGAAATCCATAAGATAAATCTCCACTAGTCAAGTTTTTCAGCTTACGAGAGTTGTATTCCATTGGGTTTGGTGGGAAAATTGTTCCCCTATCAGTGTCTTTATGTAAACTAACAGATGACTCTGTTCCAATATCACCTTTTACAGAACTAACACTTTTCGAGTCTAATCCCAATAAAGAATTATACTTTTGGCCAACAGCTTCTTGTGATGGTTTCCCATGGAAATCAAAAAGTTGACCCCAGAACTCATCCAATATGGCAGCAAATTGTCGTCTTGTTGTGCGACCTAATCCAGGTAATTTTGGTAAGTTTCCACTGACATCTGAATTTTTTACAGGAACAGTATTACCACATTCAGAATCTTCAGATCTTGAATGTGGTACCAGCTCACTGACCGGAGGAACCAACAACTCACCCACAGAATCATTAGTCTCTAATGTCTTGTCTTTGTCCATCACAGAGGCAATAGCTGCTTCTAATGCCAAATCTTCCTTCTCTGCTTCAAATTGATGCCTTTCTTTAACAGTAGTATCTAACAAGATACTGGTGGATGTGTCACTCACAGTTTCTAAGTCAGCTACATCAATAGACTTTGATAATTCAGGTTCAAATATTGGAGTAATAAAAATGTCAGGTGAGCTGGAGCCATGAAAAGGTTGTTGGCAATCATGATCAGAATCAAAAGTCACATCGGAAGCACCAGCACTGTCAATAGTTTGACGCCAATCATTATCAGAATCTATAGCAGTATCAGATTGTTCAGGTATAGATTCCGAAAGTGATCGATCAGTATGGTACACAGTATTCTCCACAATAGGTTCCAGAGAAAGCTGATGCTCAATAGGTTGACATTCATCTTTGGTAGTAGTAGTAGCCTTATCTCGAATGTCATCTTTTGTTTCCTCGTGTAGTTCATCCTTCAGCAAAAACATGGTTCCTTCCTCTGGAAAATAACTTGCAGATTTCAGAGGTGTAACTGCCAAGTATAGTGTAAAAAGTATCAAAGCACAAGCAGCAAGGAGAACGACAGCATATGTGACTGTTCCACCAAATCTTCTATTTTCCTTAAGGTTGTTTATCCAGCTACTATTTCCAAATAACATTTCATTGATGAAGATTATATTTGAAGCGAGAATCAGAAGGAATGCCAACAAAGACATTATATCCAGATACCATGCCATTTTGTATTCCCCCATTACTGATCTTGAAGATGCTACTCTAAAAAGCGGAATTACAGAAGACGGAAGAAGCATAGCCTGTATAACTTGACACAAAATAAGAAATTGATATATCCCTTCAGCACCTACAATTTTTGCACAGCAAAGTGCTGGAATCACAGAGCAAGCTTTAGCTAACAGAAAATGATTCCAAACAGAAACATTTGCACCAAAAGAATTATGCAAAAGTTGTGGCCCGTCTGAATTCCAAGCCAAAGCTCCAATCTGACTACAGAATAGGAGAAGCAAAACAGCGATAGGTGCTATAGGAATCCTAAAAATCTGCAAAAATTTATGTATACAGAAGTTACATTTCTGGTGAACATCCATGAATCTAAGATTCATCGAACCAATAAACTAAGGATGTAAAAGAAAATTGTTTGTTGAAACTATATCCCGAGATAAATATTGTATCAAGTATCAGCTATAAATACAATAAAATTATCAATTTAAGTGAAACAATAAAACTTATTTACTAGATTACTCCGACTATCATTTGTGAAACTATGAATCATGGTAGCCAAAACCAAATTAATAATTATGTCATTTAACAAAAAAAGGAAAAAAGCATGGGACTATGGAGCTTACATAGCTAGAGAAATTTTATCCACTAAACCTAACTCAAAGAAAACTAAAGTGAACTTGTACAGAAGCCTAGATTTACTGAATCACTTGAAGGTGAATTTGGTTGTCTTTATTAAATACCTAACAAACATGCTTACTTGTTCCTATGCTAAAAAACTTGCATTGCCGCATGCACTATTTGATTCAAAAGAGCCTGCATATCTTAAACCTAAAGCAGTGATCCACTGATGATATCCTAGATGACAGTGAGATGAGTTCATCCATGGTCAAGTCTTCTGATACGTAGAGTTTTGAAAAAAGGTTTATTAGGATCAAATAAAATCAAACAAATAAGACTGTGCCTGAATATTGTGAAGCATAAATTGGCCAGAAAATACACTCCATAATCAGGAACTGATAAAAAAAGGACATTAAGTTAATGACACCCAAAATTCTACTAAATGTCATCAACTTGTCAAGGAATTTTAGTATACAAAATGTCACGTGAAATTTATCTACATAAGTTATCCCATAATTTTTGCCAAATATAGTCAAATCTTACTTGTTCACTAATGTTTTTTTTAGCTAGCACCAAGTATCCAGCCCTTTGGGGCCTCGCCCCACGAAAGTTTTCCACCGGCCATTAGGGCAAATTCGGAAATGCTCGTAGTGGGCGGCCCAGTAGCCCAACATCCTAAGTTTGTCATCCCACTGGAGGAAAATGTCTTGTAGTGCGCCGTATCCCAGAATTGAACCATGGGTACTTGAGAGACTACATGGGTGCCCTACTACTGCACCATAGCCTGAGGGGCACTTGTTCACTAATGTTGATGATTCAACTACTTGACATTGAGCTTCTATATTCTGTCCATTTGTTTTGGTAAGGTTCTAAAGATAATTACTTAAAAATATCTTTGTTGGAACTCAATATTATTAGGATTAAAGAAAACTATATCACATTTACCTCTTGAATCAATCGATATTCTAGATGACTACTTGTTGAAGCTTGTGTGTGTTTACCCATATCAGATTATGTTGCAGGATGGAAAGAGCCAAGAAAAGAAATTAACTTCTTAAATTTACTTCAGATTTAGGTATTAGGCTTAGATGTTAATCATCTTAAACTTGCTCAAATTTAGGCATTAGAGTTGGTTAATATACTCTCAGTGACTATTAAATATAATCAATGAAAATTAGGAATGCATACAGCCTGATATCATTATAAAACATCTATCAGAGAAGAAATCAATCATCAATGGAAAGATTTTCCAATTGATGAAAAAGGAGACCAATGGGGAAGAAAGGCATAAACCTGATCCATCAGCAGAGACACATCACGGAAGTTGAGATCCATGTCAGTGCTTCCAAAAACAGATGCAGCTGAGTTCATCAGCACATAATTAACCAGAGATATGCCAGTGAAGATGAACATTATTGCAAAAAAATGGTCATGAAGTAAAGCACCTACAGGAACATTCAAGGGTCTCTTCTGCTGCTGCTGCTGTATATAGACAAATGCCATGAGAACTAGAAAGAACTATCTAATACATAATACATTCTAAAATAAACCCATAATGATAATTAAAATCTGGTGTTGATATGTTAAAAGAGAACTTCAAAAAAGGATACTTAGAAACATCCTGGTTGCTCTACCAGGCAATTACTAAACTTGGGCTGATAAAAGATGACTATTTCTCATTACAGTATTAGAAGGGATGAAAATACCATTTGTGGCTATTTGTTAAAATGCACATGCAACATCAAAATGGCAATTCCCTCCTACATCAAATTGAATAGCAGATGATGAAATATTGGAAGCGAAGATATACAGATATCCAAACAGATCAAGATTGATTGGTTCCTTTTCTATGATACACATCTTGAACTTTGAGAGTCCATATAAACTGTTTATAGTTATAGAAAGATAGAAAGGAAATGAACTGCACTATAGAATTCCTCCTTTTGAATAATTAGGAATTAAAGATATTAGCATAATCCTTATACACAGCAGTGAAACATTTGAAACTTCATCAATTTAGGAATGGGATATAAGAAAAAGAAATGGTGAACTGTACCTGAACAATTGAAGAGTGAACATAAAAATTATGCACCATGATATTCGCACCAAGAAGGGCCATAAGTGAGTATGCACTCTCTCCACTCAGCTTGGGAAACATAATATTCTTTGCAAGAGGAATTTCAGGTTGACTGATTAGTACCCCGAGGACATAGAACACCAAAGCCATACCAGATATGGTTTCGCACACAAGTCCAACCCTCCAATCATTCTGCACCTTGAGCAGAATAGGCATGCAACAAAGATATGTATCATTTCCAACTGTGAGATACTGAGATAGACAATAAAAAGGTTAAATATCAAATTTTACCAAGAGATGCATCAAAAAGGACAAAATAGTAGAACCAGCTGCAGCTAAACAGACACATGCAAATAGGTCGACACCGAGCAGAAGATTGAAACCATGTGCCACTCCCAGAATCTAGGAAATGCAAAGAAATTCTAAATAAGACTTTCCAATCTGTGGTTTATAATGAACAGTCAGTTTTTATTACATAAACATGAAGTGAATTGCGAGAATCAACATGACTCTTTAAATAAACAAAAAACAAATACCATAGTTAAGTTTGAAATGATCAGGGAGAGCTCAGCTTGACCTCCCAAAATCATACAGGTTGTTCCTGAATATTCATCCCTGCAAATCTGGCATGAAAGCAGAAAAAAATGGAATTTAGTGCATTTGAGTAGTATGGTAGGCACATAAGTCTTAACAGAAACCAATAAAATCTCAGAAAAAAAATATAAAAATGAAGAAAAGCTAATCAACATATTCATGGGCATGATTCTTTAAAACCAAATATGAGTATGCATAATTAATAGAAAGGAAAATTTATAGGCAGTGACTCCCACACTTTGGATCAGTACACCTAAAGACTATTACGGAAGCTTAAAGCACAATGATAAAAATACTCATATTCATTTGACGCGGAAAATCCATAAAGATATATACATCATAGGAAAGCCATTGTGATATGTTTCTTGTCCCATACATAGGCAGCAAATTCCAATTAGTATCTTTGCCATATTGTAGAACTAGGTCTGCTAACATATCATGATGACCAGGTACAATAAACCTAATAAAATGGATAACAGCCATGTGCCTAAAAATGATTCAGCATATGTAATTAGTAGTAGGTAGATCATACAATATACTTGTAGCCTACTTAAACATAACTAAAAATCATTTACCTATTCTATATACTACTAGTAACATTCTCTTACATGTAGCTTAATGATTCATGTACGAAATCCCATCTGGCTGGAATACATGACTTGCACAGTGCTATTGCTACAAGCACATGTTCATTTTGGTGGGCTAAGCTTTTTTTTTTTTGTCATATCTTTTAATCTGCATTCTATAAGTGTTATTGCCAAGTTACTAAAGTGTTAGCATTTATTTAAGGCATCTCATGTTTTAAGTGGATTTTATAGTTTTTACCTGCCAGCATGTGCAGGAAATGAGTTTTGTAAACAAATAAAGGACAAACTATACAACAAAAGAGATTGGAAACTAGTACCTCTGCTAGATTTTTTCCAGTGACAATACTAACACAAGTTGCAAGATACTGGCACAGAATGGCAGTTAAGTTGAATAATAGAACTAATAGCATCAGATCATTCCCAAATTGGGCTCCTCCGTCAACAGCTGCCAACCATTTTCCAAGGTCAACATATCCCATAGAAATGGCGAAAGTAGGACCAATAGCAGGGAAGGATGCCATGGGCATAATGCAAAATAATAACTTTTCTGGAAAAACCTTTTGCAGTGCAGATGGATAGTCAAGCAAAAACCTTCCAAAAAAGTGCAAATACAATATGTCAAATAATGTAGGTAAAAATATATTGTTGATTCAAGCTAATGAAAGCTAGTATGCACAAACAAAACTTCATGTAGTAATCATGCAAAATCTTGGAATCAGCAAAGAATGTGAACACATGACAGCCAAATTTATTGCAGATCTGAAAGATTTCTAGTGAAACAGTAAACCTGTTTAACCGTAAATGTCAATGGCATCAATCTTGAAATAGAGGCAGATTGGAAATGAAATCCAACAATGCAGCTTCAACAGGCAAACTTTCTGCCTATGGACAGGTAAGTTGTTAAGGCATACTGTACACGTCTAAAATAGAAAATCCTAGGTATGAACTGATCAGAAAGCTTCTGTCAAGATGGTATCCAAAATGTTCACGGGCATCTCTCCAACAAGATAGTATTCTCAGGGTTTAGTCTTCTTCTACAGGTATCTGAGTATCTCATCCCTAGTCCTCTTCACCTGCATTTAAATATATAACTTTTTCAGCAAACAACTCGGCATCATAGGATCGATCTGAGCATTGAATAGAACAATCTTGACAAAGGGAGTTACAAGCTAAAAATTTGGAAGCTTAGCTATCGGAAAACTGGCTGAAAAACATGATAAATAGTACATCCAAAATCATCACTGATGCAGCAAAGATGGCGAAAGCGAGTGAAATATTTGAGTTTTGGTACCAATCCATAACAAATCCGATAACCACAAAAGAGTTATAGATGCCCAATTAATCAATCTTCTTCCTGATCTACCATTTGATTAATTGCTCCAAACTCAGAAAGTGAATCATTTCAAACTTTTATCAGATGAAGCACCACTAAACAAATTTTATGTAAAGCATCTTTGTCAACTAAGCCGTACAACCACAATATAGGGAATAGCAAACTTGAGAAAATCGAAACGAAGATGATTATATAAAAACTTTATCAATAAAATGGATATGCCAACGACAAGGTTGCCCTAAAAGACTGGAATAAAATCGCTATTTTCTCCCATCGAAAGCAAGAAACCGAAGATGGAGAGAGAGAGGAGGAGGATTAGGTCAAGATGGGACCGAAGTAGAGAGACTGTGAGGTCAAAGCGAATTCTCTTTAGTTCATCCGGCACAAATTCCTCCCACTCCCCGAAGAGCAACTTCAAAATCCGCATAAATCGACTAAAACGCCAGGACGAGCACAACAATTGACTGCAAAAAAACTCAACCTTTTCTCCGTCCCAAGGCCCAAAAATGCCCATCCCCGCAACAGCAACCCAAGATAACGCACAACCACGCGACCACCGCGTCCCTCGCTGGAAACCTCGAGAGCCGGCGCCGGCGGAAGCATAAAAAAAACGTCTTGGGATTTAATTCGCCCAAAAAGAATCACAAGGAGAATGGAAGAGAAGCTCCGAGGGGAAGAGCAGAAACCACTCGATAGCTTATTAATATTTATTAGTACGATTATTGCTAATTTTTTATTCGTTTTATGATTAACTGTTTGCCTTTACACCCCTATTAAATACCAAATACTAATCTCACGCCTCTAAATTATGAAATAGGAGGTATCATATAAAATTTTGGATTATGATTTTTTAGCAAATCATGTATTTTCAAAAATAATAAACATATTACATAATAACAATTTCCTCCGAATCTAATTATAATAGAGTATGAAAGGATTTCTTAAAATCTGATTAAATAATTAAATAATTAAATAATCAGATATAAATATAAAGACAGATAGTATAATCTTATTCATATTCGATCTAAATATCCAAATTAATTAGAGGATTATTCTAGTAATCATTATTGTGTCAACACCGCAACTGTTAGGTGCTTATTTTTTTTAAGAAGTAACACATTTACAATTAATTTTGATGTTATTTTTAAAAATTAATAAATTTTGATTTATTTAATTGAATTAAAAATTTTAAAATTAAAATAGAACTAGATTGTCTAAAATAATCGAATCTTTGTAAAATGAAATTTTAAAAGAGCTGAATTTAGCTTAATCGATTAATTTTGTTTAATTGAAATTTTACTAATCCCTAACCGAAGGTATATGAATACAAAAAATGAATATATGATACTCTCATAGATATATAAATAATAAAGATGAATATAATAAGTAAAAATGAGATGAAGAATATAGAATTCTATCAAATATATTTTTTTAATTTGGGTTTAATTTATTGAGATGGGTCTAAATTGATATGCGTGCAGTAGGGTTGTCTTCTCGTTAACATCAATTTATTATTTTTTTAAGAGATGTCGGCGACTCTTCCTTAAATTTACTAAAAAAATTAAAAAGTTTTTAAGTTATTTGTCGATTTAAATGGTTCAAAAAAACGAGATAAATAAAAGTATTGGTTTTACTCTATTTTGAATTGAACTATTTAAACATTGTAAAAATATTTAAAAAATTAATTAAAGGGTATAATTTAATAAGGCATCGTGCCAGGTGTGTTAGGCTTTTGTGTAATTTACTAATTTTAGGTTTGTGTTGGAGCCTGCATTTTATAGTGTTCGTCACCTGTAATTAAGATTTAAAAAAAAAAAGATAGAATTTTTAAAAAATAATAGTTAAATGAGAGAAGTTTGTGAGTAAAAATAATAAAAAACTAAAGTGTGATAATTAAAGGGCATCCTTAATGATGTAAACCATCAAACCCCTTAAAAAAAATAAAAGGATGTCACATCTATATTTTATTCCCATAATATCTTTTATATAAGGGTGTTATAATAACTATCTATAGCTATTATAAGGTACTTACTACAACATTATTCTTTACTTTCAATGTAGTTACAGTAATTATGACTAATATAATAGGTAAAACTTACTCTATAGCACTGTAATTTTAAATTATTTTATTAATTTAAAATAATTTTAACTAAATTGGTATAGAATATTTTTTAATATTTATGATTTAGCTACAATTGTCATAAGCCACTTAGTACGACGGATGAGTAACGTATATACATTATAATAAATATCTACTGGTGCATCTTTTGAATTTTTTTTTATTTTTTTTAAGGATGATTTAAGGTTTAAGGTTTTTGATTTTTGGGATGCCCCATTAATTTTTATCCAAAATAAATAATAATAAAGAGGCGTGGGTCGACCCAGACTCCGATGTCCACATGTATCCATCAATATTGTATTAATAGAATTTTTTACGCAACAATAATTTGTCAAAGTTTCACGTAAACTTTTAGAAATACGTAAATAAATTTTCTCTTTTTATTTAATGTCACATGAAATATTAATAATTCGGCAATGCTCCTTAAGTTCTATATTTCAGATATCCAGTCCCCAGTGGCTAACGTATGAGGTGTTGCCACTATAAGGTCTGGGGTTTAAATCTCAGCAAAGTCGAGGTAAAATGCCTCTCTTATGTGCTAGTCACTATTCCAAAGGCTAATAGTCCGGTTAGTAGTCGCCCGTGATTTACCTCCTCTGTATTGGTCCTGTGACGGGTTGGCGAGGACGCTAGGGCGAGCGTATTCACCTTTTGCCACTATATTTCAGATATCCAGTCCCGGAACTATAGTATCGCGGTAGGATATTTAGATTATCTCTCAGATATTTATGATTTGATCTCTAGTTATAGCGTATTTATAGAAATTTTTTCTTCAAATGGAGCACGTAACCAAAAGATGCAGACTTCTATGCTGACGGCCGTGCACGCTTCCTAATTTACCCTGGTGGCCAGTGGGAAAATTCTATGAGACTGGGCAGGTCACCCCAAGGATAGTTAATGAGGCTAACTGGTATTATCATATATTTCATATATCAGTCGTCCCTTCGGAACAGTCTAGTAGCTAGCACATGAGGTACTGCCACCATAAGATCTGGGATTCAAATTTCGGTATAACTGAGGTAAATGTCTCCTTCATGCGCTAGTCACTATTTCAAAAACTAGTAGTCACCCGTGATTTACCTCCTCCATATTAGCCCTAAGAGTGTAGTTGTCTTTTTTGCCACCATATTTTAGATATCTATTAGTCCCCTCGGGGCGATACAGTGGTTCAAGCATACAGTCTTGCCATATGAAATTTTGTGGTTAAAACTTGATGTGTTCGAGCATACCTTTCCCATATCTTAGTCACCTGTACTAATGGCTAGTAGACACCCATGATTTACCTCATCTATATTGACATATAGACAGATTAATGAGGGTATTGGGGTGAGCGAATGACATTTTTTGCCACATATATTTCAGGCATCTATCCCCTCTAGGTGGGTGGTGGTTAAAGCATATGGCATTGTCACATGAGGTCTTGGGATTGAAGCTTGGTGTATCTAAGCATGTTTTTCACATACCTTGGCTACCTACACCAATGACTAATAGTCATTCATAATTTACCTTTCTGTAACTTAATTAGGAAAAGATTAACAGCGCGCTTGACAAGCAACTCACCTTTTTTTTTTTTTTTTACCACATATTTCAGATATCCATTTTACAAAGTGCAAAGAAGTTAAATTGTACTAAAAATATCTACCCGAGGGGCAAACTTATATATAATTAACATCATAAATGGCTCATGGATGAGCCTTTACCATCCCAAGTGATGGGATTATTGATATTTTTAAGTAAAGGATTTAATTATTTGTTTTTTGTTTGACTTGAGACTGGTTGAAAATTTGATTAATTATCTCAATCGATTTAATTAGTGTTAATAAAAGTTTTTAATTCAATCTGAATGTTTTTTCCAGTTGGATTGGATTGACTTTATTTTATATTTATTTAAGATGGATTAGGTGTTAAACTATTTTTTATTTTTAATTAATTAAATATACTCTTTGAAAAATTGTCATGAATAACTTAATATAATTATTTATTAATATTATATGGTAGTTAAAAGATTACTACGCTCATCCTGAGCGCCTCTGATTTATTAATATTACATGGTGGCAGTAATATTAATAAATCGGAGGTTGTTGTGACAAAGGAAGAACAATTTCAAATTAGTTATTAATGCTTGTAACTTGGATTCAAAATTAGTTAGAACTGATGTCGACTACTTGAGACTGACTACTTGGGAATGATCAATGGATACACGATGAAACTAAAAAAAAAAAAGAAAATTATATCTAGCTCAAGGATATCTCTGCCACTAAATTCAAAGCTTATCACAACTAACGATTTGGAGTTTATAATAGATGATATTGGTAATACACTTCACAACTTCTCGAGATGAAGACAACTTGTGTTCAATTAAATTTCGTGGCTTCTAGCTGGGTTAAAAAAGAAAAAAAAAATATGGATTGATTTTGTAGGTACCCGGTCGGCCAGTAAAAGAGAGATAAATTATCTAAAATAAAACGAATATTCTTTCATGATCTTTGAACTAAGTTAAGTAAATACTTATTTAAAAATAGAAAATAAACATATAAAATAAAGATAGAAGTAAAAATATTTATTTGGTTTGTAATTAAAAGATTGTTGATCTAAGATAAATGTAGTTCACTAAGATCTCTTTTTTTCTAAAGGTGGAGTAGTCTCTTATAACGTTGAAAGCTTAGAATAGTGAAAAACAGAATTAGAATTTGAAGCATAGAAGTCGTTTACAAGTGTTCTTCTGAATTACTGAGATCAAAGCTCTATTTATATCCTACTAGTCGGATTTGATCATTTACTGACGTGACAGCTTCGGGCGCCTGGAAGGGGTTCGGGCGGTTAGGTGTGGATAAAACTTTATCCACGTCGCACCGGCTCAACAAAGATAGAGTTTTCTCGGTCTGGGTGTCTAGACTAGCTCCGGACTCTCGGACCATGGTGAAGGGCGATTCGGGCATTTGGACTTGGTCCAGTGCCCGGACAGTCAACTTCTTGTTGACTATCCGATTTCTCCTCTGTTCTGGTTTCGTTCGCTTGGGTGATTTTGATGATCCAAGATAGGACTCAACCGAACCCAATTTTCAGCCTTATCCTTGAGCAAGTTTCTGCTCCAGCTTCTCGTCCCTCGAAAATACAGTACACTTCCTTCTCATTCGCCACCGTACTTTTTCGTAACGCCTCATTCTTCAAACATACTGAGTCCGTCGATTCTCTCTCATACTATACTTCTCACTAGCTGCATCTTTCACTAGCTCGACTTTCCGTACTTCTAAATTTTAATTAAACACACAGGATTAAACATATACAAAATCTAATTACTTTACTTTAGTAGATCGTACCAAAACCACAACGTCGTTGACTATTGCTTTTTATTTATACTAAATCATTTTTTTCCTGTTTGATTTTAATTTTGATTCAACTGAAATTATGTAATGTGAAATCGTTTAGATAAAAATTATAAAAAAATAAGGGAAGTTTTCGATAAAAGTTCCAATTTCCATTCACTCAGTAAAAATCCTCTACTTTTTTAGTTCAAGTCACAATTTTCTCTTTTGTTTTTTATCACTCAATTATTAGATATCACGTTTATTCATTCCCAAAGTTAAAAGGACCAATTTGTAAGTTGATCATGGACATCCTTTTCCGTACGTAATTTCATCATATTTTTAGATTTGTTTATTAAAAAAGTCAAAGTCAACCAAACTATACGTTTTTTTAATTAATCAACTTAAACCGATGCTCTCACTATGATTTTTTATATATAGTTCACTCAATTATTTTCCCAAATTAATTAGAAAAAATAATGTGACTTGAAGACTCGCAGCTTTTAAGTTGGATGTTTTAAAAATTAATATGAAAATTCTATATAAATATGCATTCTGATAATAAAAGAATTTTCTGCTATTTGCATATTGGAGAATTTTAATAAATAGTAAATATCAGGGTTATTTTTAATAATTTCCTTTAAAGTTAAATTAAATAATAAACAGTAAATATTTTTGAATCATTTTATATCCATGCCAAACATGTGATAAAAAGTCCCGTCCAAGGAATTTGGAAAGTATGTAAATATATCCAAATAAATTAAGATATTTTATAATGGATGATATTATTTATTTTGGATGTATAATTTTATTTCTAGATTTTATCAAAAAAATCTCATAATAATAAAAATATCTTTTCCTTATTATCTTATAAGTTCATAATTTTTCTATGTATTTTCAATGTAAAATTTTATTTGTAACTATTACAATCCATGAATCCAACAATTTTCTTAAATGAAAGACCACCCCTTAAATCTATCTGCTTGATATCATTTGATCCTTAATCTATCAAGATTTTCCTTTCCTTCGGTTCAACCGACTAATTAGGACTTCCTTATCCCTTAGTCCATCTGAACTATTAGGACTTCATTGCCCTTCAGTCTAATTGACTTACTATATCTTTTTTGTCTAGCCGTAATTATGACTTCTATGTCTGATGTCTTATCTTCTTGATCTAGACATGTGAGCCTCAGTTCTTTAGTTAGACGTCAATATTTCACTCATATAATTCGATTTGACCATGACTCTCATATATAGTCAGAGTTTAGTATTTCTAGTAGTCCAGATTCTTAAACCAATTATTATACTAAAAAAATTAAGATATCTCTATAATGGTATAATATTATCCATTTTAAACATAAACTCTTATGGTTTTATTTTATCCCTAGGACTATGGTGCCACAGTAGGACATCTAGAATATTTAGCCTTTTAAATTGGTCGTCATGTGTACTTTTCGATTTACCCTGGTGGTAGATAAAAATATTCTGTGGGGTTGAATCAGTAACTCTAAGGATATTCAATGAAACTATTAAGATTATTATTATTTTTCCTTATAATTTTATTTTTAATTTTTTTAAAAAAAAATTTTATATCAATAAAAATATTTTTTTTCTTACGGGTTGAGTAGATGATCATTTTCGTATACTTTCAATATGAAACTTTATTTACCACTATTGCAATCCAGCATGTCTATGCTCTATTTTAAAATAGAGGCCAAAGTTGCTAAAAATTTGACCCGATAAACATCTTTGTAAAAAACAAAATTGTTAATTTCTTATGACAAACTATGTACATATTATCGTCACATGATAAACAATATTATCCTTTTTATGAGTGAGTTAAAAAGTAAATCTAGCTAGAATCTAATCATATGACAAACAATATTAACGCAATAAATTTAGTACATATTGGACCACAATTTGGCACAAAATCTAAGCTACAATCTATTCACATTATGAAGATGCAAGTTAAGTCAATAGGGCCTTTATTAGGTGGATTTGGCTTTTTATACTTTATATGCTCATTATTTTTAAAGTAAATTATGAATTAAACAAATCAATCAACATGTCCTTATTTAGTGCATTTGTTCTTAAGTTCTTCCTTGATTTGGTTTTTTTCCTATTTTTTAATGGGAGAAAAATGTTAGAACCTTGCAAGCTAGAGGGGAGGTGAATAACTCTAATCACTTTGTAGTTGAGAATGTAGCAGAAACCTTAATGTGAAACTAACACATCATAACACAATGCTAACAAGTTGGTTTTACTTAGTTCACTGCCTCCCTGAGGTAACTATGTCTAAGGCTAACCTAGTGTTCACCTCTATTGATTTCCTCCTTCTCGAACTAAATTTGAAGGTGAAGAACCTTCTATGATAGTATTATAACACGTAACAGAAAAATGAAGCAAGAAGAAGTTATAATAATTTACTTGAGAGATTTGGCTTCTTCTTCAAATTCTTGCACCAAGGATGGAGGTTGAGCTCAAAGACTTGTCAGCAAGAACTTAGCACAAAAACTTTGGCTTGAGATGGGAGCTCTACTTTCAAACTGATCCCTTTTTTCTTTTGTATGAATGCTTGACTCGAATTGAATTATAGGCTTTATTTCTGACTTCAGTTGACTAATGCACACTATCAGTCGATTGATATAGTCTTCGACAGCTGTTCCTACCATTGAACGATTTTTTAGCCTTTTAAAATTTGTGTTGGGATATTGTTGGTACAATTGTTCCTTGGGTAATGGTTGACCAGTTTAACTAAGCTCTAGTGGATTCAAGCTTGAGTTTCGATGTTTAGACAATATATTATGGATAACATGTTTGGACAATATGTGAGAAAAGTCTAAGTGGGTCAAAGAGGACTGCATGTTGGAAAGAAAAGTCCTAACTGTGGTTAGGCAAAGGAAAGTTCATGTGGGTCATGGAGGACCACACGTTGGTAAGAAAAATCCAAATTAGTCAAGGATGACTGTATGTTGACTAGGAAAGTCCTAACTGTGGTTAGGCAAAGAAAAGTCCATGTGAGTCAAGGAGGATTGCATGTTGAAAAAGAAAGTCCTAACGATGGTTAGGCAAAGGAAAGTCCAAGTGGGTTAAGATCG